>DWCF01003658.1:0-18903 GCA_018230265.1 Delias oraia
ATTAAAACTGTGTTATTATGGATAATTAATTAATAATTATTGGCAGATTGCTTAGCTTGAGGTTATAAAACTGATTGATAATGTTTATACGCGAACCGTAACGATGAAGCGATCAATAACAATCCGATGCACACAATCCCATGTAAATTATATTTAAGTATGTAGGCTTTTTACTCAAGATATTTCTGCATAAAAATGCCACAAAGTACGTCATTTTATAAAACTACATTTTGAATGTTTTTGAAACATCAGCAATTTTTCTTCAATTTCTTTATATCTCCATCACACACAGTCAGGTTTTAGATATATTAGAAGGCTTTGTATCAAAGCTTAGAGCTTCCAAAGCTCAATAAAACATACGTATATAGAATTATTATATAGAATTGAATGGCATTGAGCAAGCTAGGACGGTTATTCACCGATTGTCTATTTCCGACACTCACGTCAGGTCGTACCTGAATTTGAAAGTGAAATGTGAGGTTATAAAATTGAATGTTTTTGGACTGTAGCCAAACGATCACTCAAAACTGAACGGACGGCAGTTCGTAACTGCCACGTTAAGTAGTCCCGTTTAAAATTGCATTAAAGGGTATGTTTAAAATTCATTACACCTATAAATACCATAGAGTTCAAATCTATATTTCGTTTACGCAGTCAGAAATTATCAAAATATTATCTGTAAAGGAGATAATAATGAGAATTTAAAATATTGATAAAACTTCTACAATAAATAACAATAATTTCATGTCTTTTATTTCGAGCAAAAGACGAAATTTTATTTAAATTATTTTTAATATTTTTAAACTATTGTCAATTAAAATCAAATTAAATATACGTTTTCAATTATTTATATTCCAACTAGTACAAATTAAATTATTTATTCTATTCTATTATTCAAAACGACTGTCTTGTGAAGTTCTAGTAAAAGCAAAAGCAGAACGTGGAAGTGATAATCTCCTTTAAAATTTTGAAGGTCAGTTCACTATGGCCGCGTGACAATTAACAGTAATTGAAAAAAACTTCGCTCTGTTGGCATTGAATCTGAAAATTTTCTCCGAAAACGTGATATTTTGACAAATGACAGCTACTTTCGTTAAAAAACACGGAAACGTTGTATAATGTTTTTGCGCGTCGTACGACTGTCTCATAAAATGTGTTATTTATTATTAATGATGTCATTACATCACAATGTAGAGCAAACTGAAAAAATATTTCACTATTTGTGTTACAAATATTTTTATTTGGTACATACTGGTAGTATTTTATAATAATTACTTTTATTATTAAAACAATAAACAAGAATTTCATCAAAATCTACTACCATTCGGTTTTTTCTTTGTTTTGGTTCTGTAACAAAATAGCTATTAAAGTGTCTCTATAAATTTTAGGGGGTCACTTAGGAAGTTATGGCTAATGGCTCTCTTTTGTATCGTTACACTTGACCATCAGATGACACATCCGACTTAGATATAGAATTAAATTAGTTAAAAAGATGCTATAGATTCTTGAAAGTTATAAAAAATCGAAATTATTAAAACAGATTAGGTCTATACATTTCCGTGACTACTAAGTACACACGATTAGACAATTTTCACGGAATTTCCCGGACATCTGGCGGTGTAAATTATTAAACAAAAATTAAATATGGTTTATGATAAAGCTGCGCTCCATATGTGCGCTTGCGATGTTCCCACGACTCCCCCTTACCCCGCGAGACACCATGTGGTATCAACCAGTGTTAGGTGACCTTTCTATTCAACGATAGTCAAGAAATGTACCAACAAAATGAGATTTATAGAGCTCAACGTGCATCGGTTATCTCCCGGGTTTGTGCATAGGGCTTCCACGACATCTTGACGATAATTGATAGACGCTTAATTGATTACAGTTGATTAATGAGATGAAAATCCAGAGAAAATGTCTTTTACTCTTATAAAAATGCCCTCAAGCCTTCATTAAAAATGTTTATGGTTTAATAACGATTTATAGCAAAATTAATCGAAATACGTATGGTTTATTGGCAAATATCTCGCAAAAACTTTTTAGCGAGGAAAAAATTGTAACATTATTTCTTTTTGGAAGGCCATAAATCTAAGTGACATCAACATCAAATAAATTGTAAGTAGTGGATGTCAGTTGTCATACAAAAATTAACTCTAAATTTAATTGATAATAAGTTTTTGTACAGCATAATAACTCATTACATTATTCGAATGCTCAAAAAAACGTTGAAAAAAGAAAGATGAAAGAAAAAAAAGAAGTATGTATAATGTTTTTATTACGTAGACGCTGATATGGTAATTGAATATTATTACTTAATAATATACATTAAAACAAACAATTATGAATAAAACAATTTATTTAGATTTTTTACTTTATTGTTGCAAAGCTAAATAATCGTTGTAAGGTCACGATTGTAATTGTAATCATTACAAAAAAGTATATTTCTCATCAAAACAATAGAAGCACAGTTTAGATATAATTACTAAATATATCACACACGCTTCAACATCTTTATCGATATTTCCTATTTAATTTTATTAAAAAAATTTATTTATTTATTATTTAATTATTAAATTTTATTAGAAAAATAGGAGAAATTTCAAGCACATACTCTTTAGTTTTGTACACGATTAAACGCAAATGATAGATGGGCAGAAATCTCAATAAAACGTAAAATATTCATGTGAATGTGACTTGTGAAGGTATGAAGGTAGGGTCTAAAAGACGCAACGCCGTAAACCCTTAAAAAAACCTCATCATAGTTCTGCAAATGACATTGGATATAAAAAAGTGTCTTAAAAAGGTGTCTCTACCTGCTCTATTATAAATTGTTCTTTTCAGATAGTTATCTGTGACTATCTGAAAATAATATAATTTCTGCACTATGGCTTGTAACTTGTTTGGTTATAACGCCATATTGATAAGGGAAAACAAATTAAAATGATCATGCCGCTTCAGTGGCGTAAAAAGCAGACACTACCGATGCGCGGACTGTGGCGCGGTTGGTAATGGGCGGCGATGTTCTCTTACCATATAGGAGACCCACCTGCTCCGTTGTCCGCTAATTATAAAAAAATGTTTTATATACCAATCTTGTATCCTTCGGTTGTATTCAAGATTCATATTATAAGTACCAATATCCTACGCATTTACTGTGTTCATGGTTTGTTCCTCTTGAATAATATAAATAATTTATTTTAATAGTATGAGTTAGTACTTCAATTAATAATGGTTTGACAGTGTTTATATTACACAGTTTAGTAATTTGTATTAACTTCGGGGTCTGTGCCTTTCACATGTGCGGTGAAGCGACACCTGACCTAACCCAATACGACTTGAGTCTAGTGATGCTTAATTAATATCGATATAGACAAACAATATTAAAATTAGATATTCTAATTGGATTTTTTCTTTGTTGAAGCAATTCAATGGTACGAGACAAGAAAAAGATGTAGCAGCGATTTTGTAGTAATTATTTTATTAATTCACGGAATGATGCTATTTGTATAAAACATTATATATACAAACCTCACATTTATTAAGATTATTGACTCATAAAACTACATATTATAAGATTCTTTTATTGTTCTTTAGCGGGCAACGGGGCAAGTGGGTCTCCTATATGTTAAGAGAACACAGCCGCCAGTAAACAACTGCGCCGCTGTCCACGCATTTTTGTGTTGCCGGTATTTTAGGTCGGCTTAAGCGGTATTTTCAAGATCCTTCCAGATACAAAATAAATTATAAATTAAATTATAATTGTCTGGACCGGGATTCGAACCTCGAGCTTCATGGTACACTTTTAAAACCAATAACCTACGAGGCTCTGTTGGTTATAAATTAAAGTTAACATTTTAAAATACAATATTTTAATAGAAGCTTAAATTTTACGATAAACCATTTAACGCAACACTAACTTGTTTATATCTGAGTGGGATGAAGAGGGCCAAAAAAACTCAGTTTTTGTATGATGACAAGGAAGAATTTCGGTGTGTATACGAACTGACGGTTTCCACTGTATGGTATAATAGTCACCATGATTTGTTTAATCAAGTGTACATAAATGGGGAGCATCGGTTAAATATTAGAATATTCGATTTTAAGTTTATTCACGATGATCAATATAATAATCAATATAATAATGATAAATATAATAAATAATATAATAATAATCTTTTATTTATTTTAAAAAAATCATTGAATACATTAAGTTACAGATAAATACAGTTATAGTGAATTTCAATATTAATGGGTGTCACAAAATCTTAAACTATTCAGATATCGTATGGTGGTTGTTCCAAGGACAATGTGATTGTAAGAGTCAAACGCTGGACCCAAGTTCAACAATCGATATACCTCAATGATTTTAATTTTCTTCCGAGGCTAGTCCGAACGCTTCTTTGGTATATTATTAATTAATAACAGACCCTTGTGGTCCAGCGATTTTGTAAGCTACCATGACGCCACGGGTGTTTGTCAATTATCTGAAGAGAATTTTTAAAGTAGATATATTGTTTGAAAGGGCTTGACAGGGGCTGTACGATTGTCTTAAGAGTACTGTCTTCTTCGTGGGAGAGTCATATTGAAGCTTCTACTGATCCACTTTTTTTTATTATTATTTGGGATGGCTCAAACGCAGTCATTTTCTTTTGGAAATGACGATTGCTGTTGGCATAAGGCCTTCACAGCTTCTCGCGGACTTTTGAGGCGAGCCATAGGTACGCCGAGAACTTGGTTTGGGTTCACTTCTGACGAGTCGGCCCAATTAGTGCGTCCGCATATGCTTCGGCATAGCTCTCCAACCGGAAAAAAGTTTAGCTTGCATACTTTAAAAAGTTTTTAAACCATAACTACTTGTTTTCCGTTGACGACATATTACACAGATTTTAGTTAAAGGACACCTAGGACATCAATCGAATTATATTTCGCAAACAGAATAAAATCCTAATTGTGAAATGCGATCACGTTTGTAAGCGGATCTCTTTGAATGTATCTCTACGTGGTTGGCTTTCTGTCTGAATACAACGAACATACCACCGTAAAGTAATTTGGCCAAGCTCGTTACATAATTCCAACGTTGACAATTCACATGATCAATTTATATTGTTTTGACGTCTGACAGATCACTGCTGATGCTTAGCTCACATATTGACAATTATTTTCAGAAGTTGAAGACAATATTAAATAAGTTAACTGGTTTTAAAAATCAATTTTAGATGCCACTATATGATAAGCCAATATAAAATGACGCTTAAGTGGCGTAAAAAGCCGGCGACACAAGCAATGCGGGGAATATGGCGCGGTTGTTCATGAGTGGCGGTATTCTCTTACCATATAGGAGACCCACCTGCTACGTTATCCGCTATAGTAGCAAAAAAAAATTTGTTTAAAAAAAAATGTTTTATAAACAAAAGAATGGATGATAAATTAAGATTTTTTAATAAATGATAGTGAATAATGACTCGTAATGTTCGGAAGTTAATGTTTTTTTTAATGTAAAATAAATTGGCCAAGCACGTTACGTAATTCCAACGTTGACATATTTTTTATGTTTGACAGTATCGCGGTAATGCTGCAATTAGAAGTTAGATATTGACAATTAAATAACGTGACATTATGTATAAATTTCAGATAGTAAGCCAACATAATTAAGTATGTTGTTTTTTGTATAAACTATATTAAAAAACAAAAATATGTATGTATAATGAATAGGTATCATTTATTTAATTAATATTCAATGATAATGAATCGTAATGATCGAATTATAATAACTAATTACTATAACTAACTGTCTTTTGTATGCTCTGCATTAAATTATGTCAATTAAATTACAATTATTATTATTATTTTAAAATATAGCGGACAACGGAGCTGGTGGGTCTCCAATATGGTAAGAGAACACCGCCGCCCATGGACAACCGCGCCACAGTCCGCGCATTGATAGTGTTGCCGACTTTTTACGCCACTTAAGCGTCATTTTTAAGAGCCTTCATATCCTCACTCTATTAAACAGTATAAGTACCGTTTCACACTGGGTATTCTGTGAGCCCGTGGTATCACTTCGGACAAACCGGCCCAATTAGTACATGTTTCAGCATGGCTCTCCCACGAGTGCGACAGTTTAAATAATAATTATTTATTAATAATAATTATTTTATTAATAATATTATAAATTAATAATATTTAATTATCACTACGTATAAGTATGCATGTAGTTTCGAATTGATATATACCCGAATATAATGTGACAGGCTGGTAGCATCTACACAGCAATGGGAACGTTGAAGCATCGCTATTCCTTTGTTTTATTTCGAAGAAACGTCAGAGGTCGAGATCGGCATAAATGATTTTGAACAACTGGAGACGCTTCCAAACCAAATTTTGTCTCCATTGTTTTCAATTCTTTGTAACAATTATTCCATTCTTGTACGGAGCTATTTGTCTTAAAAAAGCGCTATAAACCATAGAAATTGTATTTGGAACGCGGCTTAGGTTATTGTGAAGCGAAACACGTCTCACGACAAACGTGTAGTTAGTACCTATATGTAAATGCAGTTGCATGACGTACATTTTCCAAGAGGTCTACAATGCACTTTTATAGTTCGACAGACGCGTCAAGCTTACCGCAACAGTGGCGTGGCGAAACATCGATAATTTTGAGAAAAAGATCGATTAAATGACAACAAGGAAATTAATTTTAACATTATCAGCGTCGGACGTCCATCCATTAGGTGGACAGATGACCTTACAAGGTCGCCGGCAGACGATGGATGCATGGAGGCGCAAGGGGAAGGCTTATGTTCAGCAATGGACGTCTTACGGCTGAAACGATGAAGGAAATTAATGCTTTACAAAAACGACTAAAATGACATCAAATTACAAAGTTGCACCCAAATTTATAAATGTAATTTATATTTTACAATTTAAAATATAACAATTAAAAAAGGGAAAAAAGGCGTTATAATTATTAAATGACAGTAAAAAAAAGAAACAAATGTAATGATTTGGACTAATCATATAAGTAAAGATTTGTATTTTTTAATTAAATCTATTTATATCAAGGACACTTCACCGGAGGCTGGGCAGCAGCGACCTGCCGAGTACAGCAAATGTTGTGCGATCACCTACCCGCAACCCGCCTGCCAAGCGTGGTGGTTAAGGCAAAACAACTCACCATTTGGGGGAGGCCTGTGTCCA
Organism: Delias oraia; assembly: GCA_018230265.1. Classification (NCBI taxonomy): domain Eukaryota; kingdom Metazoa; phylum Arthropoda; class Insecta; order Lepidoptera; family Pieridae; genus Delias; species Delias oraia. Next base: position 7,201 of record DWCF01003658.1, read on the forward strand.
GCAGTGAACTTGATAGGTGATATCAAAATTATATTTTATTTCAATAAACATTTACATTTATTTAAAAAAACATTAAAATTATTTGTTGAGGTCCTAATCACGTTATAACTACGTATTCAGAACCGGTCTAAGGTATCTGAGTTGAACTTAATCTATTGCAATCTGGCTGAGTTCACTGGGTTAGCACAGTGTTTGATTTGTTATCGAAATAATCTTGTACAAATTGTATTACAAAGTGAATTTAGGCTAACGCATTAGGTTTAACCAGTGAAGTCCACTTAATTTGAAGTTTCAAAAACCTCTTAAGATTACTACATTAATTGAGCCTCGTAGCTAAGTGGTTTAATAGGTCTACTATGCAGCGAGAGGTATCGAATCCCGGTCCAAACAATTATAATTTATTCGGCTTCTGGACGTGTTTGACAGTGGCCGGGCGAGTGTCTTAATAATGTGACACCCGTGGGAGAGCCACGCTGAAGCATTTGCGGACGCACTAATTGGGCCGGCTCGTCCAAAGTGATACCAAGGGCTTACAGAATACTGAGTGGGACTGGTACTTGTACTTTGTTTCGCTGAGTGTAGAGAGTTCGTAAAAAGCCGGCATCACAACCAATGCGCGGACTGTGGCACTATTGTCCAAGAGCGGCGGTGTTCTCTTACCATGTAGGAGACCCACCTGCTCCGTGGTCCGCTATAATATAAAAAAATTAGAAGTTTAAAAATGATTTATCGATAAATTTGTGTCAACACTGGCTGCGACCGCAAGTTATGAGGCTGGTCACGCACTTCCCTAAACGTTTCGATCTATTGTCTTGGAGACTATACTTCACTCATCCTCTGTCTTACTATTAATATCATGTCAAGTACAAGCCCTCTTCAGTGGTTTAACCTGATGCTGTGGGTTCAGGGTTGAATTTCTGAAAAAAATATTAGTTTTTTGTTTTAATTAAGTATTTTTTATTATTTTTCCAATAGGGGTTAAATGACGCGTGACCAATATTTTTATTTATAATAACCATTAAATACACAATTATTTTGTAAGGCTTTTACGACGCGAATTTAGTAGTAGGTATTTTTGTGTTACTCCAAGTGAAATTTTGATATTTTACTTTAAGTTTATAGGAAATGTTGACTTTATCATAATTTGTCAGGAATTACTGAATAATATCTAATTTCCATAATATTACCAAACAGTTTATTTAAAACCATATTTATTGTAACAGAGGAGGAGCCACGTGTGCGTTGCCGGACTTTAAAGAATGTCAGAACCCTATATAAACCTGATCTATATTATTATACTCTATGGTGAACAAAGATAAATAGATTAGTTAAAGTTAATTAAAACATTCTATACTAATAATGTTTTAAACATTAAGATGCTTAAGATCATTATTTAACAATATATTTAGAAAAATATACAAATTGTTGCAAATAAAACATTCATCATCATTTTTGCCGTATGACTGGAGGACCACTGCTGGACAAAGGCTTTTTGGACCTCCAAGCATACCGCAAGCGACCTGCATCCAGCTAATAAAACATTATCTTCAATAGGCAAAGTTTTACCCCTGCTATATTGCATTGGTGTTTCACTTTTATTGTTCCATTTAAAATGATGCGGTTAGCGTAAGTGCTTTTACGAGTATAAAAACTGGAACTCGTATGAGAAACCCGTTCTGGCACCGGTTTTCTTTAAACTTTGCCAAATTCCTCACTACCTAAATGATAGATATCGCATACAGCCTACGATGTATTTTAAATATTTTTATTATGCACTAGAAGACCATTCTAAAAAATATACAAATAAAAACTTAACCAGAGACGGCATATTCATTTTAATTTTACTTCGTTTTTTTATTCTATAGCGAATAATGGAGCAGGTGGATCTTCTATATGGTAAGAGAACATCACCGCAAATGGTCAACCGAGCCACAGTCCGTGCTATTGTTGTGTTGTCGGCTTTTTTACTCCGCTTATTCGGCATTTTTAAAGGGCGGAGATATCTTCTCTCACTCAGTGAAACTGTAGAAATACCGTTTCAAGTAGAATTACTATTTCTCGCTGAGTATTTTGTGAACCCGTTGTTTCACTTTCGGATGAGCCGGCAAATCTGTGCGTCAGTATGGCTACCACGGGGAAGTGATACCACAGGCTCACAGAATATTCAGCGGGAAACGGTACTTGTACTTTTTTCGCAGATGAGTGAAGATATCAAAGGTCCTTAAAACGACTTATCGCGCTTGTTCATGGGCGACAGTGTTTTCTTACCATAGACGACCCACCTGCTCTGTTGTCCGCTATAGAATAATAAGAGAAACAAAGTAAAATTCATCCAACCAAGACATTTTGTAATATTACATGAATCACCAATTGGTTTAAGGCTCAGTGAATTCGCTGCTATAATAAAATGTCCGTGTTATTCCATTTCAAATGATAAATTTAAAGTAATAATGAAAAAGTTACGTAAGAAAGGAGATTGTAAGTTATCTGATTGCTTGTCAGATAAAAATTCTTGTGACGCAAACGATTTTAACCGTTAAAACAAACATGCAAATGTTTTGGAAGAGTCTTGAGTTGCCACCTTTTACCAGCGATACCCAAATTGGCGGTGTGAAAATTGGTGGTATTGTTTCCTTAATTGTGTTTAGTCCGTTACGGGAATGATTTTAATAAGTCTGTAGGAAATAGGAATTAAATTATGTATTTTATAAAATGGAAATTTATGAAATGGTTATATTACCCTGTTCTAAATAATTTTATTTCAACAAATACTGTGCTTTTATACAATAACACTTTGTTTATTATTAGAATATTTGTAATAAATTTTAAGATTTCGAAATTTTAAGAAATTTTAAGATTATTTTTGTCAATAAGTAACGAGGCGTCAGAAATTAAGATAACTCTCACCATTACTTACATCGGTATGTAGTTATCATGATTTTCTTTTAAATCATTTTCTCAATAGAAGAAGTCAAGAAACATTTATTTTCGTCCAAAGTAGCCAAACAAAGTAGGCAGATGTTGAGAAATCTAGGGAACTCGTAAGCCTGGCCTAACCAGCTGGTGGTATAATTACATTTATTTTGTTATTTTTTTAATATCGCATGTGAAGAAATTGTCAATTCAACCAGTCAAAAAGTCAAGTTCACCCCTCTTATTAAGACAATCTAACATATAATAATCACGTGTCGCGGTGTTTGTAGTTGCTCCTCCGAAACGGCTTGTCCGAATCTCATGAAATTTTGTCCGCATATTAAGTAGGTCTGCGAATTGGACATATATCTTTCATCTCCCTTAAGGGGAAAGGTAAAGTCCACCCCTAATATAATTATATAATATATATTTTTTTAATTATCAGATATTTTTTATATTTTCGAGTTGTTTAGGATGTAGCATTGAAAAATAGATACAATCCATATTTTTACCCTTCTACGTCCTTTCAACCCTTATTTTCAATAGGGATATTAGTCCTTGATAATAATTGTGGCAAAACCACGTTTGCCAGGATCAGCTAGTCCCACAACTAATATATATAAAGATAAAATAAGTCGATATCTGTTACCAAAATTCGTCCAATACAATTTGTGTATAGAATATTAATGTCTTATGTTTTTTAAATGAATACAAACCCAGCGACCGGCCGTGACATTTTCATTGTATTAACATACTGCACAATCATCTTGGATTTTCATATTTTCCAAAACATATAATTTTGCAACATAATTTTATCTATGGAAACAATATTATGGTATGTGGTATCAAAAAACTTTTTTCGCTTTTATAGCCAAGGTTTAAAATTTTTACATTTCGTAGTTTAGTAGTATTTTATAGTATTTTGGGTATTCAACTATTATGGCTTTTGTTCAGGATATAAATATTTCTTTATTTGTACTTCAATAGAAAAATATATGAAACACTGGAATGGTTTTTTTGTGTACATCACAATAATTCAACATGTTTTAAGCATATGAGAGCCTCGAAGCTAAGTGGTTAACAGGTCTACTACAAAGCCAGAGGTATCGGGTTCGAATCCCGGTCCGAACAATTATACATTTATTCAATTTATAAATTTTTCGGTTTCTAGAAGGGCTTGACGGTGGCCGGGCGAGTGTCTGAATACTGTCACATCCGTGGCAGAGCCATGCTGAAGAATATGCTGATGCACAATTTGGGCCGGCTCGTCCGAAGTGATACCACGGGCTCATAGAATACTAAGCGTGAAACAGTACTTGTACTGTGTTTCGCAGAGTGAGTGAAGATATCGTAGGCAATTAAAAGTGCCACTTAAGCGGCGTATAAAGCGGCAAAACAGTCGATGCGCGGACTGTGGCGCGTTGTTCACGGGCGGCGGTGTTCTCTTACCATATAGGAGACCCACCTGCTCTGTTGCCCGCTATACTATAAAAAAACCTTATGTGTAATAGTAATTTCTTAAAGACATTTCAATAAATACTTAAAGAGCTTCGTGTTACAGCTTTAGACGTAGTTATTAGGTATAGAAAACACGAATTTTAGTTAAAAAAAATTGTAATTAAAACGTTCAAATTGATAATGCTGATAAGGCACCCACAATATCCTTATTCCAAGGGCATACAACGATCATATGTTAATTCGTGTGCTTCAATGAATACTTTATGTCAACACCTAGATAATGGCGTCTGAAGATCAGTGGTTATTCAGTACTATACTTATATTACAGAGGATTTTACAGAAAGCTTATAAACAGTGTAAAATATTTTTTATATATTATATCTCGTAATTACAGTTATCTTATGGTAAAACCTCTATTTGAAGTTTCTCATACTAGATACAAAGAAGTGAGATGGTTAGTTCTTCGACGACTAAGGACTTTTATTTTAATTTTTTTATTCAATAGCGGATAACAGAGTAGGTGGGTCTCCTATATGGTAAGAGAACAGCGCCGCCCATGAACAACCGCACCGCAATCCGCGCATTGATTGTGTTGCCGGTTTTTTACGCTACTTAAGCGACACTTTTTAAGGCTCTCCGATATCCTCACTCACTCTGGGAAACACAGTAAAAATACCGTTCCACGCTGAGTATTCTTTGAGCTCGTGGTATCACTTCGGACGAGCCTGCCCAATTAATGCGTCAGAATATGCTTCAGCAAGTCTCTCCGACGGGTGAAATTCGGACTAATCTGAGTAAAAATGTCGGATTACAAATGTTATTTTTTGTTAATGTTTTGACTATAATTAATACATCGTCATCGGTTATAGAGATACAAATGTAATTTAACTCTCCGTGAATGAATTAGTTACTATCGCATTGTCCATTAATACCAGCCGACCACTCAGACTAAATGAAATGAGTAAAATACTTTGGCACAGAGACGTCGGGCGTCCGCCAAAAATATAGTCCTTGACCTTCGGGAGTTTATCCATACATACAGTTTTATAAGACTCGCGTTGTATATTGTAGTATTGATAATGGAAAATTATGGAATAAAAATCACAATGATATTAATTTTAGAATAAAAGTTAGGCTGTCAGTAGGCTGCTTTAACATTAAATTCAAATTTTCACATACGGAGTCTATTGTTATGTAAAATACTTCAATGTTTCACTGAAAACTGATTAAGTGTAATCACTATTTTTAGTATTCTAAAACTATCACAATGTTTTTTTTTATAATTTAATGTTTGCGTGAAAGTGAAAGACCAATATTATACGTTTTAACTTTAAGTGGTTCAATATTAAATATTATGTTGCTAGAGCCACAGTTGCATAAAGTTATCTAGTGGGTAACCTTAAGACGCCTCTATAGCCCACTTATTAGTTATTGCACTATTCTTATTAACTTAGCTGGTATAACTTTATTTATTATTACTACTACTAAAAAACCTTCTGAAAAACCAAGTCCTTTTCTTCTAATTTTGCCTCAATGTTTTTTTTATTCTATAGCGGACAACAAAGCAGGTGGGTCTCCTGTATGGTAAGGAACACCGCCGCCCATGAACAATCGCGCTTACTCCGCACATTGGCTGTGTTGCCGGGTTTTTACGCCGATTAAGCAACAGTTTTAAGGACCTCCGATATCCCCACTCACCCTGGGAAATACAGTGTAAGTACCGTTTCACGCTGAGTATTCTGTGAGCCCGTGGAATCACTTCGGACGAGCGGGTCCAATTAGTGCGTCGGCATGGCTCTCCCACGGGTAAAACTATCTTATCCAATCAATGTAAATCAATGTAAACTATCTTACCTAATGGGTACCTTATGTAGGCAAATCACAGGCGAAAGCATCCAATTTACTAGTGAATCCGGAGCGCTAAAGAAAAATAATAGCCATGAACCTCAAAACGCTGCATGCGGGAACTCGTCTCGGTGGCCTTCATTGGTTCACGAACAAGGCTTCTTTGTATAGCCCAAGTTTCCTATATGACAACCCAACATATATGTAAGGAAAACCTGTACGTATAAATAGCACAGCGTGATTTGAATATTTTGGTGCCAATTTCCTTGATCGTTCAGACGCAATAAAGCATACTGGTCTGAATATTAAAAGTCCTACGTTTTGCAGATGCAAATAGAACAATAAGATTATTGTTAATGTTTTTGTTCTTATTCTTATTGTTATGTTGCCAAAGCAAATTGGGTTCGGTTTTTATTACATTCAATTATATCTGTATAACGCTCAAGATTGTACCAGGTGGGCTTCTTTGGGGGAGGCCTAAGTCCAGCAGTGGACTTGATAGGCTGATGATGATGATGATGATGATATCTGTATACACCATAAAATATACAAAGAAATAAAATAAGGACATACTTGTAGATTTAAGCTATATAAAGAGGTTAGGAATACTGCTTAGATATTTTATTTATAGTATAACGGACGATGGAGCAGGTGGATCTCCTATATGGTAAGAGAACACCGATAGACAAACGCGCCACAGTCTGCGCTTTGGTTGTCTTGCCGGCTTTTTACGCCAATTAAGCGGCATAATTTCAAGGCCCTCTGATATCTTCAATTACTCAACGACATACAGTACAAGTAAATTCATATTGAATCTAAAATATTAGTTTTCTTAGCGTTCTTAAATGACTACTTGGTATAACAGAGCCTCGTACTTAGTTACGAAACTAAGTAGTTTAATAGGTCAACCATGAAACGACAGGTATTGGGTTCGAATCCCGATACGGAAAATTATAATTTATTCGGTCTCTGGAAGGGCTTGGCAGTGGCCGGGTGATACTGATAGTCTTGATACTGTAACATCCGTGGGTGAGCAATGCCGCGTCCACATAAGCAGACGCCTTAATTAGGTCGGCTCGTTCGAACTAATACCACGGGCTCACAGAATACTCAGCGTGAAATAGTAGTTGTACTTGAAATAGTGCTTGAAATGGTATCTAAGGGCTTTAAATTGCCGATTAAGTGGCTTCCAAAGCCGGCAACACAGCCAATGAGCAGATTTTGGTGCGGTTGTCCATGGGCGGCTGTGTTCTCTTACCATAGAAGCTACCACCAGCTACTACCTGCTCCGTAATTGTCTACTATACTAATAAAAAAAGAGAGTATACTTCATTAGTGATTACAATTTAGAAAGTTTTATACACTGTAACGCCATTTCTTTTGACGTATTGGTCAGGATATAAATATTCTCTTAATCCGCAGGGAATTCAGTCTTTTAAGCACGTTTTCTTAGAAGCAATATTCATAATAACTAATAATGATCTAACGGGAAGATATCTGATGTCTTTAGAAGGATATTGGCAACAATATAAATATTTCTCGTAATTTATTCGCTCAGCAGATTAGGTGTTCTAAATGTTTAATCTATGTTTTTTTTTCATAATTACTAAGCAATAATGATCTAACGGGCAGACGTCTGATGTTCACAATTTCTATGTAAATTGCTTTGACTCGTGTATTACTGGAATTGAGATAATAATAAAATCATAATTAAGTAAATTATGTTAAAAAATCTAATTTTGAAGATATTATGATGCAAGGCCAGACATACTTTTCAACGGCCGTGTCCCAGATTTCACATAACAACATTTAATAATGACCACCTATCTGTTCTTGTTGTGAGTCTCGTTTTGCATAATTCAACCGAATGGTTGTCTAGGAGATAGAGGAGGTTCAACAACAAAAAGCCGAGCCGGTATTTAAAATAAAGGCTAAAACTGGTTACGGCTTCCTTTGATACCTCATCAGTGTACGGAGGCGAAATACGTAAATTGCTGGTTTAAGTGGGGACACTTCGTAATTCGTTTTAGTTATAGTGTATATTGGATAGTGTTGTGTTAAGAGTAACAAGAAATCTTTTGAATTATTCCTAATAATCGGTCAAGCATTTTAAAGATAACATTAATAATATTAAAATTGTAGTCTTAGGTATCAATTATAAAGCTTTGTTAGCTTGTTACAATGTTTTTTCCTTCAGAATATTATCGCATCGATGGCTCCAGTAGTTACGTCTTTAATGAGAGCCTTCGTTGAATTCCATTAATGAAGAGAACTGTTTGAGAATCGTTAAAGAATATCTTGGAATTCGGCGCTAATTAAGTGGAGTGGAGAGGAATATGGAACGAGACAGCGTTTCTTTGTTTTAAGCGAATTTGGCGCGGCTATAATATCCGACGAATATACGACATATGTTATAAAACAGTTGCTATAAATATATACGAAATAAATGGGGTGTACGACAAGGTCGCGAGCGGTTTGGACTACGAACAACTCTGGAAAGATTTATTTATCGATAAAATACGAAAGAAATAATGGTGGCTTTAACCTTTAAAGAACATTCAAGGAAGAGCATTTATTCTCAAATATCCAATTTATACAAGCTAAAAGAATAACTGTTTACTCTGAAATCTTTTACCAGTTACTATAGACAAGTCTATTACAGTCTTTTACAAGGCGACGACTTTTTATATGGTATAGTGGGCAACGGATCGGATGGGTCGCTATGGTAAAAGATCATCGACGCTCATGGGTAATTGTGCCACAACCCACAACGGAGCAGGTGGGTCTCCTATGATAAGAGAAAACCGCCACCCATGGACGACAATGCCACAGTCCGCGCATTGGTTGTGTTACCCACTTTTAACGTCGCTAAAGCGACATTTTAAGGGTGTCTCGCATCCTCACTCACTCAGTGAAACACAGTAGGTAGAGATACCGTTTCAAGTACAACGCTATGTACTGTGTGAGCCCGTGGTATCACACGTGGCAGTATCCGATGGCTAGTAATTCTTTATAAATGTCCTTTTTAACCTTAAGATCATTGAACGTTCGATAAAAACATGGTATACAAAATATATTGCACAAATATTTATACTCATCAAAACTGTGTTGAATTAAATTGGCAATGTGTTTGCTTATGTTACGATAAACATCTTTTTATTTAATGTTGGACAGATAAAATAATAATTTATGCATCTCTTTGGTTCGTGTGTATATTCTTTATTGAGTTCACTCGGTATATAGACTATATTTTAATCATATTTATATGGCTACTTAAATGGTTGGTTTGTAGAACTGGTTAGCACGATTCCGATAGTCTTTATACCTCAAGAAGGACTTACGGATTTGCCATATAGATACTTTGGAAAGTATCTATGGTACATTATATTGAGCAGTGTGATACTCTAAATTTGTTTGGTAATAAAATCTATAAAACTACTACTATCAATTAGCTATTTCATATTTTTTGGTGCCATTATAAATTTTAATGGCCTGGAAGTAATGAACGTTTAAACTTTATAGATGTTGTCATGTGTTAGTTCAAAGTCTACTAAAATTAGTCATGCAGCTTGCATCGGAACGAGTTAGTAGCACGGATTAATGCAAATAGTTATGTAAGTAATTTGTATTGCACCGATTTTGCAATCTGTTACGTTATTAATTCCGGACATTCTGTTGAACTTTTATTTCTAGCCGCTAGTATAATATCAACATCAATATATTTGTTATGGACAGCCAATTTTTTCTATTCTATAGCGGACAACAGAGCAGGTGGATCTCCTATTTGGTAAGAGAACACCGCCGCCCATGCACAACCGCGCCACAATCCGCGCAAGGCTGTGTTTCCGACTTTTTACGCCGTACACAGAACAAGTACCGTTTCAGGTTGAGTATTCTGTGTATTAGGGAGATTTTTTAAATTTTACGGCTCTGGATACTAAACTTTTAGAGCCTATTTAATGGGGGAAATTTTCATAAAGAGAATACTTCACGAATAATCACGTTTGACATATTATAATTACATAAATTTCTTTTAACGAATAAATATAATTATATAATTTTTCTTTAAAATCTCATCAATTTAGCATATAAATATTTTGTATATGTATTTATTGTTGATATTATAAAATAAATAAAGCAAACCTTTTTACTTCGAAAATGAAATCCTATGTTTAATGGATTCTGTTAGAGCAGAATATGTCTATGAGGATGAAATTCTTTAAATAATTAGAAAAACATTATTTTTTACAGTTATATTTTGTAATTCGTAAGTAGATATAGGTTGTCCAACATTAACGCAAGATTTGAATTGTTAAATCTATAGTTTTTTTAGTGCTATCAACACTTTATTACAATATTCAAATGTTGCGTTACTTTTGGATTAACAGTCGAATGTGTCAATAATTTGAAACAAATATTATTCTCATTTTGTTTTTTTAACATTTTGTCGCTTTATCGTGGCTTATATATACCAATGCAATAGTCAACACATACCTAAAATTATTTCAATTATTTTAAAACATATATTGACTGTAAAAATAGCTTTGATTGACTTGTAACCACAGAATAAATTAAGCATTTATTATTATTTTTTAATATACTTAATTTAATAATCATAAATATCTTTGAGGCATTTTTATCTTAATAGTAGCAATTATAGAGATATATCATAACATTAAAACTGTGTGGTCGTCAGTTGTAATTTACATTTAGTTATGGATGCCCTTAACAGAATTTATGTAATTTCTAATCATAATGAAGACAAATGCTAACAAACCACTGTTGTAAGAATTAGACAATGTTCATGATTTTTGTAATATTATAGAATCTATATGCATTTTGTAAATATTTTTATGTTCAGATTTGTGATTGAAGGTTTGATCGGGATATTTTACGAAAGTAATGAAAATATAAATTATATTTTTTTTAATGTAAACGGAGACAAACAGTCAGGGGACATAAAATAAGTAGGAGGATATTTTCGATAAAATTATATTTGTCAAAATCATTTTTCAATGTTATTTCTTTTAATTACTAATATAAACGAATACTGTACAATAATTTAATTTACAAATTGTTATGTATTATATAGTCCAGGTAGTTGAATTAGCCAAAGTTATAAGTGGCAACGGCCTCGGAGACAGGAAGCTGTGCGCTTCCGAGCGGAAGTGATCGAGACGGAAGTGACGTCACCAACCTCCGAGACTTATGAGACGAGTTATGTAAAATCTAATGATGTAGGTTGTATTTGATAGTCAAAAGTAGAGTAATTTTTACACAGTTTTTATTTTTTACATGATGGCGATGTATAATGGGTAACCATTAATTAATTTTTATTATAATTTATATTATATTTATATATATAATATTTTTCTTCAATTGAATAAAATTTTAAAAGCGATTGAAAATTAGCTATCAAATTGATTAAAAATGCACATTATGTGTCTATTAAGTCTCATATGTGAAGATAGGTATTTAAATATTATT
>DWCF01003659.1:0-18902 GCA_018230265.1 Delias oraia
AGCTGTGAAATAGTTATAATACTGATCATTTTATAACGTCAAAAACATCTTTGTTAACTTAATTTTGATGTGATCACTTTTATTTAAATTATCCGTGTCAGTTAAAAGAATAAAAACAGTTTAAATTTTGTTCCTAATATTATTTCCATAAATTACTTTATTACACTAGAATAAAAACTTTTTGAATGCAAGCTAAATCGTGATGTATTAATCAAATTACTGAATAATTTCTGCACTTACCAGAAATAATTCAATTATATATTCCATATAACATTACGTGACCTGTCAAATTAATTTTGCGGACACCAAACTCGCCACCGTAGTTCTTTTGGTCACGCACAAGTCTTTTTAATCCTATTAAGTTTCAATTAAAAATTGTAATCCTGAATAAAAACAGTTTGACTAGAAACTGTTAATGTTACAAAATAAATAAAATAATTATAAATACCAAAAGGTATAAAATGAAGAAATAACTATTGTATATACTAGAGTCTATAGTATAAATATGGAAAATATTTTAGGTTACAATTTAAAATGCATAATAGTTAACTGGCGCAGAAAGTAATGTACGTACATCATGTCTTGTTGACATGAAAGTCTAGAAAATGTTGGTTAGAGTATAATTTAAAAATGGAATGTTGCAAAGTATGAAACTGCCGACTGGAGGTAAAATTAAGCTAGATTCGAAACAAAATGATAAAAACGGATATAAATTCATCCAAAGGTTAGAATTTTTGTCAAGTTTTAATAAGTTTAATCAGTATAGTCCAGTTAGTTTAAGTTTAATTCGTAGTAACCCGTTTCTAAGACTGCAATTCAACTTAAACGAGAAATTGACTCCATATCATCAATAATAAAGATTTACACTCAAAACAACAATTTAATTTAAAATATCATAAAATTATGATGTCATTATCGTTCATAAACATATAGGGTATATTACTTAGGTATATTACTTGGGCCAGACGTAATTATATATATTTTATTTTCTACACATGCTTACAAATAGCGAAATGTTTTTCTCGAGAATCAAATCTATAATGAATCACAAAGGTAATGTTGAAGTAAACTGAATATTTATAGTTCACTAGATAAATAACTAGTCAACAATCCAGAACGAATAATTTTGGACAGTGTTCATTTAATCGTGTTTTAAAACTTAATACGCATCAAACAGAAAGATAAATACAGTTAACTCTGTGTTGATATAACTTATAATCCAAACATAAACTCCAGAGTAATTAAACTTAACTAGTCAACTATTTATAAAAAAACAAGGCCACTTATATAGAGCAAAATAAGTACGCTGAATAAATTTCATTGCAGTGCGGCGTTTTCTTTTTCAAGTTAATTTACGGCCGCCAACATAAATTGAAGTTTAAATAGTAGTTTTTCGCTACCAAGAATAGAGCAATGAGTGAATGGGATCCTTGTTTAAACTTGTTTATTAAAAACTAACTACCCGCGGCCGCTTTGCGTTATTTCACGAAAAGGTTTTGAGCGCCTCGTAGCTAAGTGGTTTTGAGAGTCTACCATGAAGCGAGTGGTATCGGGTTTGAATTCCGGTCCGGACATTTATAATTTAATTTATAATTTATTCTCTCTAAGGGTTAATCCAATTCTAGTCTCTTTCTAAGGATTTGACAGTGGCCGTACGTGTTAATTTAAATATTTATTTTATTGAAATATTTTTATTGTAACTTCACAATTCATCCGCTTTATCAGTTATTTGGTATAATACCATTCTAAACATTACTGAATCTTATTTTAAGTCAACATTTGTAAAATTATTTGTTCACATAATATGGATCGATAATTGAAAATTATGACCATAATTTATTGACATTATAAACATGGAAGAATAAACGGCAGATCAGGTAAGTTTCATTATTATAATATTAAAACTTTTGGAGATGTACTTATATTAATCATATGACTGGTAGATGGCCGACGGGACCGAAAAGTGCTAGAGTGGAGACCACGGACTAGCAAGCGCAACGTAGGACGTCCAACCACAAAATGGACAGATGACCTGATAAAGGTCGCTCAAAGACGTTGAATGCAGGTCGCCTCCGAAAGGCATGTATAGAGGTGAAGGCCTATCCAACAGTGGACGTCCTACGGCTGAAATGATGATGATGATTAAGTATATTATTTATTTTAGTACTTAAAATATAACACTAAATATAATTTTTTCAGCACTTTTGGTTTAACAATCATTTAGATAATTTATAATAACTTTTCTTTGATAAATTGTATTTCATTTTATGTTATTTACTTTGGTATCTAATAATTTTGTTACATCGGCGATAATACTGATCTACATACAAATTGGACATTATTATAATCCTGCATGTTTTTAGTCAGGTAAAACTTTTTGAAGGCGAGTGTCCCACATCTATTATTACACAAAATAATGCGAAGTGTATAATATTGTCGGAGGTTAGTTACAGGATTGTATGGAACGGGCATGAATTCTTCCTCTGCTTTGCCACTAATCCAGAATTTCCGTATTCAATAGAAGTACAGTTTTATTTTATTCGGTATAGAAAATGTTTTTAATAAAATTTATAGAGATTAATTTTTTAAAATACTTTTAGACTGTTAATTACATGGGCTACAACGAAATTGTATTAAATCGTATTTTTATCTTAACGATTTTATGGTGCGTTAAAATATCTACTCTCAAGAACGTGCTACATAAACTTGGGCATTTATTTTCTAAGTAAGTACGCAACTTGAGAGGATATTCTTGTTTTCATACAACCGTCAGGACCCAAAAATTTAACAACTTAAATCCCTGAAGTCATTCTAGTTAAGTTGTTTTTATTTTATTGTGGAATATTTCATTGTTTACGCAATTAATTCTAATAGTTTTAGTCGGATCTCTACATATGAGAATTGCATTGTTATTTTAAAAATGATCATAATTCTATATTATCTAATTACTCCTATACCAGCAGGAAGGTATTAGATTAAACATAGGAAAAACATATGGACAGCAAGTATAACGTTCTTATACTGTCAGTGATTGCAAGAAATAAATTATATTAATCTTATACAACAATATAAATATAGAAAATTATTACATACTTGCAAAAATTATTATTAATAATTAAAGTACCCTGCAGACGTCGCCCTGCCTGGTACGCCACCGACTTACGTGATATTTTTTATTATATTCTGACTAATTTACACAATATAATTATAAATCATAGATCATGTGTTATTATGTATGAAGTGTAGTGTTTTAAAGTTTAATTAAAATTTTGTATATTTGCGTGAAAGAGAAACAAACAACCATCCATACATACAAATTTTGGCTTTGGTTTATAATAATAGTGTGTTAATTATAGTTAATCTGTTTGAAATCACTCAATAATGTTACGTTTCAAATTGCAGCATTTGCATAATATTATTGCGAAATTGATGTTAAATATCAAAACACTGTCAAAGTGGCATTCCATTGAAATGTAAATCATTTCCGTTTTCCTAACACAACTTATTGTATTACACCACGTGGGTATCACGTAGCTGGTTATTCTAAATTGCAATATACCTCGCGCTAAGCACCTTATTGCTTCCGTCGCAGAGATTTAGAGAACTGGAACTAATATGGTTTCATTAGAGCATCTAAGAACATATGTTTGCAGTTCTTTAGTTTCTATTACTCAATTAAGATCAGTATAAAAGCTTTCTTTTAAAATCGTAGATTCGCTTTTTTTATCGTATAGCGGACAACGGAGCAGAGGGGTCTCCTATATGGAAAGAGAACAGCGCCGCACATGAACAGCCACGATACAGTTCGCGCATTGGTTGTGTTGCCGGCGTTTTATGCCGCTTAAGTGGCACTTTTAAGGATCTCCGATATTCTCACTCATTTTGTGAAACATAGTTTAAGTACTGTTTCACGCTGAGTATTCTGTGAGCCCTTGGTATCAGTTCTTCTAAGACTAATTAGAGCGTCAGCATATGCTTCAGCATGGGTCTGCCACTTGTGCGATAGTATTGAGACACTCGCCCAACTACTGTCAAGCCCTTCCGGAGACCGAATAAATTATAAATTAAATTATAACTGTCCGGACTGGTATTGAAACTCGATATCTCACGCTTCATGGTACACCTTTAAAACTATTATTAAGCTCTCAAAATAATAAATTTCAAATCTTTGTGTGAAAAAGTTTGTAATAGGAATATAAAAAATATACATTTTTAATTACGTCATTATAATATATGTAATTCGTGTATTCATGGGTTTTTTTGCCTTAATCACTATGCTTGGCAGGCGGGTTAGTGATCGCAGAACATCTGCTGTACTCGGAAGGGCACTGCTGCCCACCTGGTGTAGTGTCCTTTACTCGCCTCTTACGACATCCCATTAGTAAGACTGGGAGTTGTACTATTCTGATCTGGTAACCAGATAGTAAACCACAGTGGCACGTCCGGCCACGCGATGTAAAGACGATCTCATGAATGTCGCAGGCAACCGCTGGATCCAGACCGCTCATGATCGTAATAGGTGGGCGTCTTTGGGGGAGGTTTATGTCCAGCAATGGACTTGATAGGCTGAGGATGATGCTGATGATGAATATATGTAATTAAATATAAAAATAACTACGAATCGTATGTTTATGCTTTCTTAACCTATAACTGTTACGAGAGATTTGTTCTTCCTTAACTGTTAAACTTCTAAGTTTATATTCAATTTTAACTCAACTGGGCCGGCTCATCCGAAATGTCACCACGGTCTCATAAAATACCGGTACTTTTAATGTTTCGCTGAGTAAGGTTAGTTATAAATATTGAGGATATTGGAGACCTTTGAAATTATACTGCTCAAGCGGGGTAAAAAGACGGCAACACAACCAAAGCGCGGATTAGTTGTCCAAGAGCGACGGTGTGTTATCATAGACGTGACTTGCCTGTTCCACTGCTCCATTATATAATTTAAAAAAAAGAATTTATGGATCTAGTAGAACAGTAAAACTAAAATTATCATAATTAATACTTATCAAATGATTTTTCATATCGCAAACTACTCTACGAATTATCCCTTATAAAGTTTATTATAAGAAATTTACCATTTCTAGTTGGAACACGGTCCAAGGGTTACAACTTATGAGTTTCATATGTAAATTTATTGCAGTCGTCGCTTAGCTAATTTCTGCCATAAATTGTGCGATACGTGTCTTTGGAGATATTTTGTCAGATTTAAGCTTGATTTACTATTAGTTTGTTAGCAATAAAATCGAAGCAAATCATTTGTAATGTAATTTAATTTCACCTGTTCTGTAATTTATTGACATTTCTGCAGCCGCTTTGTTTTACTAATAGATTATGGAGAACTTTAAAATTAAGAGAAATTTTAAATTAGACAAAATAATATTAATATTACCAATTGTTGTATTCGTGAATTTCGGCTAGATGGATAATGTTTAATATATTTTACAAAGACGGCACAAGTAATTAATCTTTTAAATATTTTTCAACAATGTGCATCACGTTAAAAATAAATTAATGAATTGAACCTTAAAGCGAGAAGTATCGGGTTCGAATCCCGGTCCGGACAGTTATAATTTACTCGGTCCGTGGATGGGCTTGACAGTGGCCGCGAGATTGTCTTAATAATGTCGCACCCGTGGGAGAGCCATGTTGAAGCATATGCTGAAGCAATAACTAGGCCGTCTCGTAAGAATACTCAGAATACTCAGCATGAAATGGTACTTGTATTGTGTTTCGCTGAGTGTGTGAGGATATCGGAGGCCCTTAAAAATGCCGCTTAGCGGCTTAAAAGACGAAAGTTTATAACAAAATCGACTCATGAAAAGCCGGTAACACAACCAATGCGTGGACTGTGACGCGGTTGTTCATGGGCGGCAGTGTTCTCTTACCATGTAGGAGGCCCAACTGCTCTATTGTCTGCTATGATCATCATCAGTCCATTCAAGTCCACTGCTGGACATAGGCCTTCCCTATATATATTGTCTGTTTTTATTTAGTTGAAATTACCTTGTCCTCTTAAGTGGTTGCTGCGTGGCTTACTACCAAAATAATTAAAATGGTACAAAGCGAAATAACAGTTTTAGTATATTAATACGGGCATAGTAGTGAGTTTTGGTTGGAGAATCTAGATTTTACATAATATTAGGACTTTATTGTGTGTACAACACTTATCAACAGCCTTTGATCGAGAAATACATTATTTTCCATCTCACTCTTTAATATCTACGATTCACACTATCCATGTGTAGATAAATATTTAGCTTGAGAGACGAAAAAATGACAACAATCATAAGGAAATAAAACTGTAGGACAAAACCATTCTGTTAGTGAATATTTAAATTCAATAATACCGAAAAATTAAAGACGTAAAATACAAATAAAACCCTCTTACTTTATATTCCATTAAAATATACACATGATCTCAAATAACAGTTTACAAAGCCATTATGTGCACAAAGGTAACTTCAATTAACACGAACGTTGTTCGGGTCGAATTGAAAATATGATTTAAAAATGGAATGCGCATTGTTGTATGATTATTACCTACACACAATGAAAGTGCTAGGAACTTTGGAAAGTTTCATAAATTTTCGCAATATCGTCCGCCCGCTTCGTCCCAGTTAAACTGGACTACATCGCTATAAGTTTATCCGCGCTAAATCCGTTTCAGTTAAGAAAATTTTAATGAAAAACCATTGTGTTTTTATTGAATATAAGCAGTTTTTAGAGGAATTAAACAACGTTTTTGTTTGAATAACCACGAAGACATAATAACTCCAACAATAAATAAAGCCTGGGTATTAATTTACAATACTTTTAGTAATGCATTTTATTAATATTTTTATTATCATTCTATGATAATAAAGAGCCTCGTAGCTTAGTGATTTTAAAAGTGTACGATGTACCGAGGGGTATCGGTTTCGAATTCCAGTCCAGATAACAAATTATAATTTGTTTCCTCTCTGGAAGAGCTTGACAGTGATCGGGCGAATGTCTTAATAATGACGCACCCGTGGCGAAGCCATGCTGAAGAATATGCTGTTGCACTAATTGGATCGGCTCGTTTGAAGTGATACCACGGTCTCACAGAATATTCAGCATGAAACGGTACTTGTACTGTGTTTTGCAGAGTGAGTGAGGATGTCGGATGCCCTTAAAAATGCTGATTAAACGGTGTAAAAGCCAATCAATGCGAGGACTGTGGCGCGTTTTTCAATGGGTTTACCATATACGAGACTCACCTGCTCCGTTGGCCGCTATAAAATAAAAAATAGAAAATTTTCATTCAAAAAATATTAATTTCATTCATTATAATAACATTTTTAATAATGATTTCAAATATTACTCAACCCGCTATAATTAACATGAGCATGACTTTAATATATTATTATTTCTATTTATAAACCTTATTATAAAATAACTATTATCGTAAACAGTAAAATAAGTAATTAAAATTATATTTTTCAATTGAAAGATGTTTACCTAAAGTAAAATTTTAACTTAATTTTAAAAAAATTTCCTGTGAAATAGTGTCATTCACACTGATGCTTTTCTTGCTAGATTTTCATAATAATGATATAATTGATACGTTACCCATATTTTCTAAGTGTATAAGTGTGTGTAAGCTCGTTTGGTTTGTAATCTAAAATAACGAACTCTTAGAAGTTAGTGTGGACTGACATTTAGTCATTCGTATTCAGGCAACCTCAAAGCTTGAAAAGATTAAAGATAACACTCTGGAACCCACACATATTGATTAAAAGTTTCACCTGAATGCTTTATTTAGTCAGTTTCAATACGGACTCTAGCACCATGTATTGAGATTTTTGGCGATTTTTAGAACTTTACATATAAAGTACTAAAAAAATAAAGTACTAAATAAAATCAATTTATAACAATAAATGACCTTTGTTTTCCTATATTTGTAACAAAAATTTTCTTGTATAGTCAAAAAAATAATTTAATTTTAAAAAGATAATTAAATAATAAAAATAAAAACCCTTAATATAATCACCTGTGGGAGAGCAATGCATATTCTAACGTACTGACTCGACGGAAGTTATAACAGGAGCTGACAGAATACTCAGCGTGAAACGGATCTTCTAGTAACTGTGTTTCGCTGAGTGAGTGAGGATATAGGATGGCCTTAAAAATGCCGCTTAAACGGTGTAAAAAGCCGGAAAACAACCAATGCGCGGTCTGTAGCGCAGTTGTCCATGGCCGTCGGTGTTCTCTTAACATATAGCAAACCCACCTGATCCGTTGTCCACTTTAGCATAAAATATATATATATATTTATAAAAATACGAATGACTCATAAAATAAATTATTTCATCGAATTAAATATAATATAATAAAAAACCTGACTTTGTCAAAATGTTTATTATCAACTTAATTTTAAATTAAATTTAATAGTAGTCAATTAGAGAAATTATTTTGAGTAATAAAACTCGTCTTTTCATATTTAAAATTATTTATAAAATTCGTATTTCAGTACGTACATTCGTCGTATTGCGATGATCAATTGTGAAGATATCAAACAGCTTGCTAGTAAATTTACAGTAGGCGCATAAAAGTAAGAAATTTGAAATAATTAATAATTTTGCATAATGCTAATTATACTAAATAATCAATACAATTAAAAACCATGAATAAAATATACATCTTAGTGCCGTAATAGGATATGAAATCTTTTTGAATTAATGCTGAATTATGGGTAAAAACTCTTTCAACCGTGAAATGCTTTTAAATGTAAAATAATTGAACTGTAAAGAAGGCGCTATTTTTGGAACGCTAAAACCAAATGCATCTGTCCTAGTATGCTTACACAGTTTTATTGATTTAAAAAATCAATGTCAAATTAAAGTCAACAAGAGAGTATTATATAAAAACAAGTTATATTAAATAAAATATTTATGATCAACTCTTCCCTGTTCAGAATATTTCTTTCACTAAATTTGTTTTTTTAATGCATCTGGTAATTACTAAATGACTATGTAAGTATCTTAATATGTCAAAAAGAAACATCTTTGACATAATTTATACAATATCGCATGAAACTATATAGCACACGCATGGGACAGCCATACTGACGCAATAATTAAGCGGGCTCGTCCAAAGTGATACCACGGGCTCACAGAATACTCAGCGCGAAACGGTACTTCTACTTTGTTTCGCAGATTGACTGCGGATATCGGAGTCCCATAAAAGTAACGTTTTAGCGGCGTAAAAGCCGGCAATACAACCAATTCGTCGAATGTGATGGGTTTATTCATGGGCAGCGATGTTCTACAAAAAGCTGTTCGACGTAGCATCAATATAATTTTATATGAAGTTAATATAGTTTTTATGGGTTATATATCAAAATCGGCGCTCAGACGTCGACTTGACGAGATTAGCCCGTTTCACCATACTATGGGTTATATGGGGAAGAAATAAAAGTTAATTTTAAATAACACAATACAAATATATAATTTCAAATCGAAGATACCTAACTCGCTAGTAAGGATTTATATTCATCGAGCTAAGACATGGGAAATGTATTTTAGTGTTATCTCGTATGATTATTAAACTCTTCTTTCTGTATCTTGAAAATTTTCCATCGGTAACATCTGAATAACAAGGATCCTCGCAGTGGTATCACATTAAGTTTTACCTTTGTTTTTTAAAGATCGGTTTTTTAAAGCGCAATCAAAATTTTATATACAATTTGTACGCGAATAAAATTGGCTTTCAGACCTGAAAATCCATTATTTGTAAAGTCACAAACGCGTAACACCGCAACGATATAAATCTTATAAACGCCAGCGAAAATCAAAATGGATGGTAAAAAAATGTTTTTCTAGGCTTACGTGAAAACATATTTGGGCTCCCAATGATAAACACTTATACATAAACATTTTGCATATATTGAAGCATATGACACACTGATTGAGCCGGCTCGTTCAAGATGATAACGCGGGATATACTCAACGTGAAATAGTAGTTGTACTTGAAACGGTGCTTACTGTGTTTCGCTGAGAGGATATTGGAGGCCCCTAAAAATGGTGACGTAAGAAGCGGACAACAAAACCAATGCGCGGATTGTGGCGCGGTTGTTCATGGGCGGCCGTGTTCTCTTACCATTTAGAATCCACCTGCTTCGTTGTCCGATATACCATAAAAAAATCAAATGATACAAAACTAGGTATTCAAATTCCAAGGTCAAGACAAAAATAGAAATTGCTTTAAATTTCGTGTTTTGTTTATAATATTATCTTGATTTACATCATTATTTTATAGAAAATATAAAAATCTTAAGATTTATATTAAAGGAAGCCTTGGGTTCCAAAAAGTTAATTTTTTCCGCTTTCGTAACACTTTAATTATGATTTCCCAATTAAATTTCTCGATGAATATTTAAACAGAAAAATTATTAAATAAACAATGTTGTTAAAATTTTAAGAGATTTATTCGTTTAACCAAAAAATCTCTTTTACTTTATAATATTAGCGATGAAAAGATAATTCGTTTTGGAAATGAAATTTAATGACCTCAAAATGAGAGCCTCGTAGCTAAGTGGTTAATAGGTCTACCAAGAAGCCAGAGGTATCGGGTTCCAATCCCGGTCAAGACAATTATAAATTATATTAATTTCTAATTTATTCGATCTCTATAAGGGCTTGACAGTGCCCGGGTGAGAGTCTTAACACTATCACACCCGTGGTAGAGCCATGCGGTAGCATTTGTGGATGTCTGAAGTGACCACGGGCCCACAGAATACTCAGCGTGAAACGGTATTTGTACTGTGTTTCGCAGAGTGAGTGAGGATATTGGAAGCCCTTAAAAATGCCGCTAAAGTGGTGTAAAAATATCCACCTGCTCAAAAATTATGACGAGATAGGTGTGGGACAAACAAAAACAATAAAAATACACTACGAATTGATAAAATCCTTTTTGGTTTTTTAAGAGAGTTCAAAACAATAGCGTATCTATCTTTTAAAGACACACGCAATATAGGCGCACAGTCTTTGAGTAGGGGAGAATATCTCGTTTCACCAACTCCAAATCCCTAAAAGGCCGGAAATGCACCCGCGGCTAACAAAGAGATGGGAGGTGTCCAAGAACGGAGGGCTGTTGATCCTACATGAGCCTCCTGCTCGTTTGCTTCCCTATTTTCGTAAAAATACAGTCAAACCTGGAGTAAGAGATAAGTGAGAAAACTCTATAAGTGAGAGTAATAGCGAGGACCCGCCGTCATTTTAAGCTCTCAAAACCTCAATTAGAGAGAAACAGAAACCTCTGTATTAGAGTCGAATTTTTTTAGATGACCTCCGTAAGTGAGACTACTAATTATTTATCCCTCTATAATCGACATTTCAGCATAAATACAAAAACAGAAATGAAAACGACAATAACAGATTTTATTTTTATAAAATAAATATACATAGTGCATGTTTTTTTAATATTCTATAGCGGACAACAAAGCAGGTGGGTCTCCTATATGGTAAGAGCACAGACTATAAACAACTGCGCCATAGTCCGCGCATTGGTTGTGTTGCCGGCTTTTTACGCCGCTTAAGCGGCCTTACCTCCGATATCCTCATTCACTTTGCGAAACACAGTGCAAGTACCGTTTCAAGATGAGTAATCTGTGAGCCCGAAGTATCACTTCGGACGAGCCGGCCCAATTAGCGCGTCAGCATATGCTTCAGCATGGCTCTCCCTCTGGTGTTCGTGTTTTGTTTTAGTAAGCATCTTGGTGCCTACGCTAATGAATATACATAGTATTAAAAACACAATTTGTACATTTTATAATTTGTTGTAATATGCTATGCCCATGATTTTATCATCGTATTTACTGCATCCTAACTTGCTGTGACTTGTACATGAGCGAGAATGAGATTGTACTGCTTTGAACTCTCGCTTATCTAGGTTTGATTATATATTTTGCTTAGTTGAGCTTTCTGGAAACCAGAAATCATGTTATGCCATCCCAATCATTCAAAACACTTATGTACTCAAAAATTTCCCGATATAGAAATTAATATAAGTACAAATATATTAAAAAGTTGAACAAAATGAATCTCAGACTTAAATATCCCAGATTTGGCAAAATAAATTGATAACAAACCACCATGTATCTGTTTCCAAATAAGAAAAACAATTATTTCAAGTCGATTTCCTGTTTATCTTTTGTATTCGGGTACAGAAGTTACAAGTTAAAGTTCAATTTAATTTTTCATAAAATCATTTATAACATAATTTGCTTTAGTATAATAGTTGAGTACAATGTTGTAAATCGCAGAGTCGGCGAGCGTATCACAGTAACCAACTCAAGTGTTTTCGTTTCATGAATTCACTACACAAAGCTGCTTTTCGTTCGCATTCTAATTATTTCAATGTATTCCTGGTACTTGCGATTCGTAAGAGGCTCCTTGTGTGTAAGATTTAAAGTTGTTTTGTTAATGTAACTTGCTATTTCTGGTTTATTTCAAAGGAAATATTGCCACATAGCATTGTCGTAATAAAAACCATATATGCCTGAGTTTTATAATTTACGATACGCCATTTGTATAATGTATGGATACATAGAAACTTACTAACCGTAATAAATCTAAAAAATATATTAGCAATTATGATTGGTATTTCGGTTACTGAAACAAATTGTATCTCAGGATGGCTTAGTTAATAAAGAACTTCTTACACGACTGTTTGAACATTTTTTAGATCGCGATTATAAATAAAATAACTTCAAATTTAAAGACAGATTTTTATAACGCTTCTGGTAAAAGAAGTGGTGATGAAATAACTATTCATAAACCTCATTATAAAACTGAAAAAAGGTAAAAGTAATTATTTATTATTTGCCAGCCTCTGCAAGATTTGAATATACTACGAAATGTTTTGATAAATGCGAGTTTGAATATAGCCGTGAAATATGATAAATATTTTATTATTTATATCATGGTTTAGCATAGAAATAGCTTTGGGTTTATCTAAAAAATGACCGACTGCTAATACGTTTTAGTCATAAACTTTTATAGAAATATTTTTATTATTTAATCAAATGTGATACATAATATCAATAAACGCTTAAAATTATTACTTTGTTTCATTTAAAATATTTTTTCTTATCACTAATTTACCAATTTGATTTTAAACTTGTTTTCTTGAATACATGATATTATAGATCCATAAATAGTTTTCATAACATTTATAAGTTCGTGGTAAATTTAATTATATATTGTAATTATAAAAATGTAATTTAATAGTGGTAATTTTACCTGTGGAAGAGCCATTCTGAAGCATATGCTGACGCAGTAATTTCGCCAGCTCGTCCGAAGTGATACCACGGGCTCATAGAACACTCAGCGTGAAACGGTACTTGTACTGTATTGCATAGTGAGGTGATATCGGAGGCCCTTAAAAGTAAGGCCGGTTAAGCGACGTAAAAAGCCGGCAATACAACCAATGGGCGAACTATGGCACGGTTGTTCATGGGCGGCGGTGTTCTCTTACCATATAGGAAACCTATCTGCTCCGTTGTCCGCGAGTAAAAATAAAGTGGAATTGTATGCGGAAAAATTACCTTGAGCTTTTTACTTTAGATGATAGATGACTAAGCATTAAATTGCAACACAACCTTCCTCATTCCCGGGAAATGAGAGTTTTATATAATTTAAACATAAAAACCTAAAACTAGAGCTTTTCATGCGAGTGAAAGAACTTATGAACAATGTTAACAAGTCATACTTTGTTAATTGCACGCTTCTCGAAGCGGCTCACTCGCTCAACTCATAAACTATTCATTGAAACACTTTAAAACTGTTTACGTTTCAAACTTCAATGACCGCTTTAAATAAATTCAAAGCATTAATATTCATCGATTGTGATCTTAAAATTTTCACCATTTTCGTTGGGCCCCCCGTCCGTTGTTCCACACTTTGTAACTACGTAACTCTCTTTGCATAATTAGATAACGTTCAACAATTAATTCACTGGTTTGACAATGTTGTTTGAAAATGTTAAACCAACTATTTGTATGTACTTATAATAGCACAGAGGTCGTCACAGTTTACTGGTCAACAGTCACACATTATATTGTACCATGAGCACTAGGGCCGGACGGCAGATTATGTGAAGTTTCTTAAAGAGCCTTTGCGCAGTTATCTATACTAGTCCATACTAAACTTATAAATGCGAAAGTGTGTGTCTGTATATATTATTTATATACGTTTAAACCACAATCAATTTACATAATAAATGTCGCCTGATTCGTAAATAGAATCTGTTATTAAATTTATTATATTATGACAACGAACAACAACACCTAATCTGTATAATAAATTTGTAATCAGTAATACGTAAAATATAATCAAAATGTCTACAACATTCTGTATTTGTAGAATATAAAACAAAATGAATATATTAAATTAAAACATAAGCTCCACAAGGTCCATAAGGTCCGAGGGAAATTTGCCACGTAGCATGAATACTGAAACTTTTGGGCAACCTCTCATTAACGGTACACTTGAATAAACAAATTGACCTCTCAACGTAAACATTGTCAATTTGTTTTAACTAAACATCCAATTCGTATATTTAATTTGCAATTTGAAGTAATTTGCAGGTACGGTACATACTAACTTTTGAATTTATCGCTGTAAGCGTAATGAAAATCAAATAAACCGAATCATTTTTATAAATGTATAAATTTATTTATGACCTAATTTGAATTACCATTTGTTAAAAATTTATAGTACAGCGGGTAACGAAGTAGGCGGGTCTATATAATTTCAAGGGCCTCCGATATTCTCACTCACTTAGCGAAACACTGTATAAGTACCGCTTCACGCTGAGTATTTTGAGAGCCCCTGGTAGCACCTTAAACGAGACGGCCCAAATAGAGCGCCAGCATATGCTTCAGCATAGCTCTCCTAGGGGTGTGACAAAATTTCTGTACTCTATTATCGTAATTTATATTAATTGTATGTGATTTTAAAGAAGATTTTAATGGAATAAATTGACATTATTTTATTTTCTCTGCTTGAATTTCTCATCATATTTACAAACAATTATATAACAATATGACACCGTAACCTTTATCAATCCCCGAGAGGCTTAAGCGTGCTGCTTGTATCACATATTTAGAATACCTGAATATCTCAAATTCGACCGTATCGGAATCCATTAAGCGGGATTTCCTTGATAATGCATGAATACAGCTTTTATTGTGTGTATAGCTGTGTAAATCTCAGTTTATTTCAACAATGCGCGGTAGAATGCATTGTGTGCAGAACTGAAGGTCGGGTTTAATTCCCACTACAAGTTCAGTGGCGTGTATCGTTAGTGCACGGATCTTGTGAAGCTCTACGAGCCTAGGTTGTAAGCTTTCGGAGCTTTAATGTAAAAGCTTTGTTATGTTGTCATATTTCATTTCTATTTCAAGAGCCTAGCCTACCTCGATAGTTCAAAAAACGATGGACATTGTTGTTTTAGGATTATTTTGTATCACCTCCATGTTAGTCATTTCACAACTAAGCATTTTTAAGGCATTTTCTGCAACATCACTCTGTAGAATTAGCTGCTTGCCCTCTGCAACTGCATGTAGGGGTATTTTCAATCCAATAAGACCTATGCGAAACTTCAAAAAAAAGGCAACGGCCTAAAAGACCGGCATTGCATCCATTGCCCAGAAAAGGTGAGGTTATACTCATGGGCGGATGACCCCTATTCTTAGTTGAGGCCTTTGTTTGTTAGTTTTCCTTAGTTTTTATAAAAAAATGTTAACTTATGAAATATAAGAGAATTCATGTGTCGCGAAAACATGTCTCAAGTTTAGCGCTTCAAACCCAATTTTTAACTATCATGTGTTAGTGACAGTTCCGTCAAATCAATTTCAGTTCAGAAATAATACGCAAATAAACTTTTAATTTATTTAGTACAAGCTATAATATACACATTATAAAGGGAGATATTATTAAATCATTATTTCTGATTTTACTCGGATAATTTTGTTTACTCCACTTTTAAAACATTTTTGAATATTTTTCTTTTAGTACATTTTGAAAGCGTAAAAGATCTTTCAACGATCTATTAAGTTTTTATTTCAGTACTCAAAAAATTCATTATTCATGAATTTTATGATAATTTATAAAAAAAACCTTATTGGCTCTTAATAAATTCAAAATTTAATAACGACATTGCTTTGTAAAATCAGAGAGAGAATAATATGAACTAAATTATATTAAAAAGACTACGTGAATTTTATTCTAGTAAAATAGATTCTACAACAGTATAAATAATATTATTTGTATTACAATTTAAATAAATTATTATGATAATTAACTATGTAAAATTGCAAAAAAGATAACTTTAGTATTATATATTTAGTAAATATTATTAAACATTACACATTTTTATGGTATGATGGGCAAAAAAACCGATGGGTCGTCTTAATAGTAATATTACCACTGCCCATGGACAATCACGTCAAAATCTGACGTTTACTTATAGTGCATGCGTTACGTTACTACGCTTAAGCAGCATAATTTAAAGGGCCTACGATATCCTCACTCAATCAGCAATATATAGTACAAGTACTGATTCACGCTGTTGTCACGCTGTCACGTTCTCTGTGAGCTCGTGGTATCACTTCGAACATACCGGCCCAATTCATGCACTATCATATGCTATAAGCTCTCGCACCGAATCTTTTGTGTGACGGAGTTAAGACGATCGGCCCAGCCACTATTAAGTCCTTGCAAAGATCGAATAAATTATAAATTTTTTATACAGACCGGAAATCGAACCCGATACCTCCGCTTCGTAGGCTTCGGTAGGCTTATAAGACTTCTTAGCTACGTAGAATAAAAATTATTATACCTATAAGAAATAACTGTTGTTAATAAAATTATTATATATTACTATTTAGCAACATAAACGAGTCCGCGAGATCGTCCTCCGACCGCATTCAGCTGCATAGGCCACTCTGGCCAACAGCGAGTAGCGATTCATATAAAAATATATTTAGCAACGTACGCTACTCATATCCCATACATTTCTCATACACCTGTGAAATAAGCGTTTCATTTTCGTATAGGGCAAGTGGAGTTAATTGTGTGTATGGTAACGGCCCTCTGTGGTTACATTCGAGTAATTACGTCACGGCCCCTACTTTATCCAGTGTACCTAGTTAGCTTCGGTTATCTTCTACATTTAGAAACCTACCTATAAACATAAACTCGGGAGTTATATTTAATTTAATATGCAGTATTAAAAAAAGTTAAAACTATTTATACATTACGTAATATATTAATGTAATATATATTATGTCAATAAATTTATTAAAAGAAATTTAATTAATAGATTAAAAACTATCTTTTATTTTCCATTATATAACTTTATGTGTAGGTATTATAAAAGTTGTGAAGCACACCAAAGAACTTTTTTCTAACTTCAAACACTTTTTATATTTATTAAGAAAAATGGACACAGTTTTCCTTTAGTATGGTTAACACTTATGTAAGCCATATGGTATTAAGGTATTAATCTACTAACTAGCGTAACATTTTTTAATTTTTTTATATATAGAAATTATGTTGTAACATAAGTTATACAAAATCAAGTCTTTATTATAGAAAAACTAGAATATTTATATACATATACATATATATATATATATGTTATATGTTTATATCTCAATAGTTTACATAAAACTGAAATGTTTAATGTAGGTTGTAATTGCTACATGAAGAAGGAGAAAATAAATTAAATAAAAGTATCACTTTGCTGATATACATAAGGTTCGTTCCTTTAGCAACGCCAAACGAAATTGCGCTGGAAAAAGTACGCTGCTCTATATACAACGCAAAAAGCGGACGACCGAGGCAAAAGGAGCGATTGTTGGGTACAATTACTTGAAATAAATCTAAGTGGTAGCATCTTACATTTCGCAGCGATGCCGTTACGAAGCCACCCGCGTCCTACTAAATGCTTTCAGTAGTTTATTGAGAGACGTGATACGAATTGAAGTCTTCTACAAAATTCTCTCGGCAATTAACGTTCCCTGTTCGTTGCTTGTAAAGTCAAATGTTAATGTAATTAGACAGACGCGATGGCGAAAATCATGTCGTCGTTATTTTGCTTTCAATCGCTTCATCTGCTTTGTTTTTATAAGATAAACAACAACTTTAATAAAGTTTTTATTTGAATAAAGGGCACATTTAAAAACTAAATCGTAAATATGTATTTAAGCTTAATGGTAAAAGTTTACTATGACGCGAGGTGTATCAGGTTCGAAACCCGGTCTGGACAATTATAAATTATAATTTAATTCATAATTTATTTGGCTTGTGAAAAGGCTTGAAAGTGGTCTTAATACTGTTGCATCCGTGGAGAGCAATGCTGACGTACTAATTGCGCTAGCTCGTCCGAAGTGATACCACGGGCTCATAGAATATTCAGCGTCAAATGGTACTTGTACTGTATCTCAGAGTGAGTGACGATATTGGAGGACCTTAAAAGTATCGCTTAAGCAGCTTAAAAGCCGGCAACTCAAACAATGCGAATTGTGATGCGGTCGTTCATGGGCGGCGGTATTCCTTACAATCCATTGTCCTCTATAGAATAAAAAAAATATATGTTTTAATATAAGGTAATTCAAGTTCTCAAAATCGCTTCAAATATCCATATTTTTTATATAACATAAAAGTATTTACCTAATGTTTTAAAATAGATGAGTAAATGTCTAAAGAGGCATACTTACAAATGCAGCTTTGTAGTTCGTACGCGTCGCCACGTAGTAGTCTAGCACGTAAACGTAGAATTATTTTGTACTACGTAAGCAAAGGAAGGCTGCTGTATTTAATCGTTTTTTAATTTGTTTTATATTCATTATAATAAAAAACCAAATAGAC
>DWCF01003660.1:0-18902 GCA_018230265.1 Delias oraia
AAAGAGTAAGACCTGAATCCAGCGTCTTCATGCGATCTTTATAAGATAGATTGTCCACCATGTGGGTGGACGTCCCATCTGCGCTTGCCGGTCCGTGTTCTCCACTCTAGGACTTTTCGGCCCCATCGGCCATCCGCGCTCCGTGCGATATGGCCTGCCCATTGCCACTTCAGCTTGCAAATCCGACGGGCTATGTCAGTAACTTTAGTCCGTCTACGGATCTCCTCATTTCTGATTGGATCACGCAGCGAAACTCCGAGCGTAGCCCTATCCATAGCTCGCTCGTCTCCTTAATAAGTCATCCCTGGATAAAGAACTTCGTTTGAAGCCACTGAGGTATGTGATATAAGTAAAAAATGTAAGCCCGTGATATATTTAACCAAATCATGGTTTGCTGCGGTTGTCCATGGGCGGATGTGTTTATGAAAATCGGTTTTATGGTTTCAGATGAAAATTTAATATAGAACCAGCAATTATAGGCTTTTGGGGTTTTTTAATTGTAATTGTCATTGAGGGAGGTTTTATTGTCTTAGTTCAAAACACATAAATGAGGGTGGTAAATGGGGTTGAAGATGTAATTGCAAATTGTTGACGTCATTCCCTCAATGCTCAGTGGTTTAGAGGTATCAGGTTCGATCCCCGGTTCGAATACAAATTTAAACAGCCTAAGGAAAGGATTTACTTCGTTACCTGAATGATTGTCATTCCACGGCTGAGTGTTTCTTTAACGCGCACCACCTCTCTGCGGATCAGCTGGATCAGGTGGATTGTGCCACTGCAAATCTTTCCAGAGACAGAAATCACAAATTCAACCTCTCCAGGGACCGGAATTCGAACCCGGTTCTCGCTTCGTGGTTTACTTATAAATTCAGCTACAAGGCACTCCAAAGATCATCATCATCATTTCAGCTGGAAGACGTCCACTGCTGGACAAGGGCCTCTCCCTTGGACCTCCATGAATACCTGTCGGAGGCGACCTGCATCCAGTCGTCTGTTCTATGTATGTACTCCAAAGATGTAGCAATGATATTCATTTTTTATTTAGTAGCGGGCGCAGGCGGGCCTCCTCTATGGAAAGAGATTATCGCCGCCCATGGACAACGGCGCTACAATCTGTACTTTGTTTGAGTTCGCACTAATTGGTCCAGATATTGGATCACAGGATATACAGCGTGAAATGATAGTTTTACTTAAAACAGTACTTGTACTGTGCTTCGCCGAGTGAGTGAGGATATCGGAGACTTAAAAGTGGCGCTTAAGCGGAGTAAAAAGCCCGCAACACAACACGCGTGGCGTGTGGCGTGGTTGTACACGGATGGAGGTGTTCTCTTACCTTATACGAGACCCACCTATTCCGTTATCCGCTATAGAATAAGAAAATTATCGCAACAGTGGGAGAGCCATGCTAATGCATATGCGGACGCATTTATTGGGCCGGTTCGTCCAAAATACGGGCTCACAGAACACTCAGCGTGAAAACAATGCTTCTATTGCGTTTCGCTGTGAGTGAGGACTTACGGCCCGTGATACACAGCTCAAGCGCCGTAGAAAGCCAGCACACAGCACGCGCGGTGTGCCGCGGTTGGTAATGGCCGGTGTTCTCTTACCATATAGGAGAGCCACCAGTTTCTTTATCCGCTATACCATAAAAAATTCTTATATAATGTTTCACTAAGTGAGTGAGGATATAGGACTCTTTAAATTACACAGCTCAAGCTGCGTAAAAAGCCAGCAAGCCAGCGTGTGCGGAGTGTGGCGCGGTTGGCGATGGGCGGTGTTCTCTTATAGGAGGCGGATAGGAGACCCACTCCGTTATCAGCTATACAGCATAAAAGGGACTAGAGAGCCAGATAATCGTGGCGAAGAGCCGACATATACATGAAATGATTGAAGGAAATAAAATGGCGTTGATCTGTGTTTCATACCCCGAGATGTTTTATTCAACAAAATATATTGTTGTCCATCAGATCATTTTTCATCAGCGCTCTGAGGGATTTCCATTCAAACTGTGACGTCACGGTGTCATTATCTCTTACTCTTTTCAAAAGAGCTCCCTAAGAGGCTGAAGGTCCTTGTAACCTTTTTTGTATTAAGTTCGATCCTCGATCGGAATTTATTAATATTTTTCTATGGCACAGCGGACAACGGAGCCGCCCATGAACAATCGCGCTACAGTCCGCATCGTTTCACGCTGAGTATTCTGTGAGTTCGTGGTGTCACTTTGGACGAGCCGGCCCCATTAGTGCGTCAGAATGACTCTTCCATGTGTGAAGTTAACTAGTGGAACGGGAATCCGTTCTGGCCAGCTTTATATTGCATGGTGTGCATGGCTTTTTACGCCGGATAAGCGAAATAATTTCACGGTCCTTATTGCCTCACTCAGCATAAGCCGGGTATCATGGGCCCTCGTTGTCCATGGGCGGCGGTGATCTCTTTCCAAACAGAAGACCTGCCTGCTCCGTTACACTCATGTCTCATCATTGAGGCAGCCTTCGTAAGGAAAATTATTAAAATTATTTTAATTTGTTATATCATTTAACCGGTTTATTACGACACACCCAAAGCGCTGATGCAGCGTGACTGCCCATGCGCGGCTGTAATGTCTTATCATAGAGAAAATCTCTTCTCAGCTGTCGCGTATACAATAAAAATCATAAATCTCGGAACAATTGAGGAGTAAGAATGGGGAATAGGAAAGAAGCCGTAGAAGACAGCGGATGTGACGTCAGCGGAAGCGGCGCGCCGGAAGTGAGATCATCTGTTCCCGTAATGGCGCTTCCGGCTCCGGATTGTTTTTATCTAGTCCGCTAAGAGTGATTTGACATAAGTATTATTATGAAAAATCTATATATTATATTAAAAAAATCGTATTAAATTTATAACTCAAAAAACCAGGCTAGAACCAAAAGGGAGTGGTCTCTATCTATACAAAAATGAAGGATTTTTTAAAATTTTTATTTATTGGTGGAAGCGCATCTAGAGCGAGCGGTCCTCCGCCCATGGACACACCCAGCCCTTATAGGGTGCGTTGCGGACTTTTAATGTGTACGCTCTTTTCTTGAAGGTCATCGCTTCGTACTCGAGATACCCATTTTTTCGGTTTTAGTGGGCCCATGGTCCATATAATTTGAGCGAGTAGGTTCCGTCCCGGGTATAACGCTGTTCTTCCGACTCCAGTAGTCATCATCATCATTTGAGCCGTAAGACGTCCACTGCTGGACTTAGGCTTCCCCCTTGGACCTCCATGAATACCTGTCGGAGGACCTACATCCAGCGTCTTCCAGTGACCTTCACAAGGTCATCTGTTATAATTTTACAATTATATAATTAGTGTTTTGGGTACGCACCCCAACGATGAATTTGAGCCTTTTTTTAAACGTATAAAAAATTAAAAGACGATAGAAGTAAGACTAGGACATTTTTCTCGCACTAAGGTTTTATTCATACTTAAATTAGAACTCTAATTTCATAAGGACTTTTTTATAGAAACGATGGTAAATGAGCAGGAGGCTCAAGTAGGACAAGCGGTTCTACGCCCATGGACACCCGTAGTCCTTGCAGAGCGGCGCTGGCGGCTTTTAAGGGATATGTATGCTGTTTTCTTGAAGGACCCAAGTAGTAATGGCTTAGATATAGTGCTGGCAGATTGCACAGAGTGCGAAAGCGATGAAACCTTGCATTCTGCCTCGATGTCCAATGGTGAAATTCAGCAGCAGGGAGCAGTCCAAACTAGTGTTAACCAAATGCAAGACTTGGCCAGTCCTGGTCTTGCGCCAATACATCTCGCATTGGTCCTTGTATTACGTTCCCAGTCTTGGTCTTGCAAGTCTTGCAATCGCTTTTATTAAAGTTTACTTCAGATCTTAGAAAAACCCATCAGAACAGCAACATTTTGGGCTTGAATTAGCACAGCCACAGTCAACACCAACCAGATTTATAAATGTCTAAAGATTTCATGAGAAATTCCAAAAATCGCTGCCAAAAAGAGCTGCAAGACGCGCGAGTCTCGCAGGCTTCGTCTTCTTGCTCAAGTCTTACACGGTCAGTCTTGCTCTTCCTAAGATTAGCCGGTCTTGGTCTTGCATTTGGGCAACACTAATTCATATCATCATCATCCGCCTGTCAAGTCCACTGCTGGACATGGGCCTCCCGCAAAGACGCCCAAGTTACGATCTTGAGCAATCTGGGTCCAGCGGTTGCCCGCCTTCGTGAGATCGTCTTTCCATCGCGTGTCGGGACGACATACTGCGTTGTCCGGTACGCCACTCCAGAACCTTCCTTCCCCATCGGTTGTCGGTTCTTCGAGCTCATTGCCATTCGATGTGGCCAGCCCATGGCCAGTTCAGCTTACTAAAACGGCGGGCAATGTCGGTTACTTTGGTTCGGCTGCGGATAGCCTCATTTCTGATTTAATCTCGCAGCGAGACTCCGAGCATTGCCCTCCCCATGGCTCGCTGAGTGATTCCGAGCTTCTCCATCAGACCCATCTAAATACAGAAGATTCAATCGAGTATACATAATGTATGTATCATAAATTGTCTCCGAATTACGCCTCATTGGTTCAGCGCATTTACATATACCCAAAGGGGTCACATTCAAATGTTATTTGTACGTATTTTTCCGACTCGAAAGGTCACAAGGTATTTTTTTTTCTTGGTTTATTTTCGATTGTCCATGGGCGGTGTTCATTTACTACATAGACGACTCATATGCTCCGTTCTCCACTACCATCATTTCAGCCGTAAGACGTCCGCTGCTGGACATCGCGTTGGACCTCCATGAATTCTTCGCGCGTCTTCCGGCGACCTTTATAAGGTCGTCTGTCCACTTTGTTCTCCGCTATACCATACAAAAATATTTTAATATTACTATATTATCTTTAAATACCTTTTTCTTTACTTGTAGGAGAGTCTGGCTCATCCGAAGTGATACCACGAGCTCAAAGAGTACTCAGTAGTTGTACTTGAAACGGTGCTTCTAATGTTTCGCTGAGTGAGTGAGGATATTCGGCTCTTAAAATTGCCGCTTAAGCGGCGTAAAAAGCCGGCAACAGATGCGGAGTATGGCGTGGGAGGTGATGGGCGATGTTCTCTTACCATATAGCAGACCCAACTGCTTCGATGTCCGCTATACTATAAAAAACTACTTTCTTATAAAAAAAACCCTTCGTTACAAGTTCATATTAATAATAACGCACACATTTTCAGCGCTGTGTATGCGTTGCCAGCTTTTTAGTAACCTCTTAACGGTGGTTCTTAAATGATATTGCCTAATACACATATACCCAGCGCTGCGTATGCGTTGCCGGCTTTTAAAGAGCTTCTTTACGGGGGTCCTTAAATGATATTACCTAAATCGCCGCCATATAAACTTGGCTTATAAATCACTGGCAAAAACTTAATTTGAAGAAGCACTCAGCCCGACAACTTAGTTAAACCGAACCCTCCTCGTTAGACTTAATGTGCTGATGGGGATAATCAAATAAAATAACATATAAATATTGATTTGCAAGGGCTGACGACACACCCCTTGCCCGGGAGATGTTTCAAAATTAATCCACACATCTATTAGAGAGCACTGTTCCGTGAGCTTTTTTCATTCAAAGCACTTGAAATTATTATTTTTTATTCTATAGCTAACTAGATAGCTGAGCAGATGGGTCTCCTACATGGTAAGAGACCACCACCAACCGCGACACACCGCGCGTGCTGTGCGATGCTGGCTTTTTACGCAGCTTAAGCGGCATATCCTCCGATATCCACACACTCTGCGAAACAGTACAAGTACCGTTTCATGCTGTGTATTCTGTGAGCCCGCGGCAGAGCAATACTGTAGCGTATGCTGACGTACTCATTGGTCCAGCTCGTCCTAACTGATACCACGGGATCACAAAATTGCTTCTATTGTATATAGTGTAAAAAACTGTAAAAAGCCAGCAACACCAAGTGTGGATTAAGGCGCGGCTGGTGATGGGCGGCGTTCTCTTACCATATAGGAAGGATCTCTTACCATATACCCGCCTTTTCCGCTATACAATAATATATATATCCAAAAAGTTCAATGAATAAATTTCACGACAATTGACATCTGCGCGATATGGATCTGTCAACTGTCAGGGGAGCGATAAAATGGCGACGCGGTCGAATGCAATTGTAATTATATACCAGCGGACGCACAATTATATCAAATTTTCACCCGTGTGAGAGCCATGCTGACGCATATGCTGACGCACTAATGGGCTGGCGCGTCCGAAGTATTAAGATTACAGAATATAGAGTTAAGTCGCTTAAGCGGTGTAAAAAGCCGGCAACTTAATCGATGCGTGTGTGACGCGGTTGGTGATGGACGGCGGTGTTCTCCAATCATTTAGAAGCCACCCACATGCTCCGTTGTCCGTATAATAAAAAAAAATGTGTTTGTAGTAACTATACTACTGGTGATGATGTCATGGATAGCATATTCGACGTGGACCACCGCCCACGGCCCCGCGGTACAAAAAATTCCAAAATAAAAAAATTGGAATTAAAATTTACGTCTATCAACCGACATTTTTGAGAAAATAAATCGCTTTCTGAATGAATGGATTTAAAAAAAAATCTATTCTATAGCGGAGAACGGAGCAGGTGGGTCTACTATATGGTAAGAGAACACTGCCGTCCATGAACAATCGCGCCATAGTCCGCGAATGCTGTGTTGCCGGCTTTTAACGCCACTAAAGCGGCACTTTTAAGTACCTCGGATATCCTCACTCACTCTGCGAAACATGGTACAAGTACCGTTTCACGGCCAATTAGTGTCAGCATATGCATCAGCATGGCTCTGTCGGGTGCCACATTATTAAGACACTCGCCCGGCCACTGTCAATCCCTTCCAGAGGCCGAATAAATTATAAAAGTCCGGACCGAGATTCGAACCCGATACCTCTGTCTTCATGGTAGACCCATTAAACCACTTAGCTACGCGGCTCTCAGCAATAATGAAGATATCGAAGGCCTTTCAATGCCGCATAAGCGGCGTAAAAAGCCAGCAACACAAAGCGCGGAGCGTAGCGCGACTGTCCATGGGCGGCGGTGTTCTCTTACCATATAGGAACCCAACTCCGTTGTCATGCTACACCATAAAAAGGCATATATCCTATAGTATTGTTGTAGTAAATAATTTTCATTCCATGTAACGGCTTGGGGTAAAAAGCAAGATGGCGGCCGTCTGCCCACCTGTAGCTCGGGTTTCTCATTGGCCGACACACCTTGAAAAATACCTATTGATTTTTAATCTAGCTAGACTAAATATATAATATATTATATATGTCTTATATATATATATATATTAATTGTAATTTAATCTCAGAATTAAAATAACTCCGATCTCTCTGTGAAAAAAGGTAGCCATTTTATTTGCGTATATAACAATCATATAATGTTTACACGGCTAACCAAAAACCTTACCAGTAAATAAAGAAATATAAGATATAATATTAAATTATATTTAATTTTGAAAATTTAAAATTCTCCGTGGCTCAGTGGTGACGTTCTGGAAAAATATCGATACTTTAATTTTACCCTGAACTTAGTTTGGTGTCTTACATATTCGTAATAAGTAATAAAAACAAAGCCTTTTTTTATTATTCTACAATCATTTTAATATTAATCTCTTCCCGGATAAAGACTTCCTGCAGTTTCTTCCAGATCTCTCGATCCATGGCTTTCTCTCTGCATTCTCTTCTATCTCTCTTCTATCTATAAAATGGGAATGGCCAAGCCACATTGCACATAGATCAGATGACCGATGGGGCTGAAAAGTATTAGAGTGGAGAACTTGGACCAGCAAGCGTAGGACGTCCACAAGGTGGACAGACGACCTTACAAAGGTCTCCGGAAGACGCTGGATGCAGGTCGCCACCAACAGGTATTCATGGAGGTCCAAGAGGGAGGCGTGTGTCCAGGAGTGGACGTCTTACGGCTTAAATGATGATGATGATGAAATAAATTAGTCTTATATATAATTTTATATTGTACGTCCACCCGCAAGGTGGACAGACGACCTTATGAAGGTCACCGGAAGACGCTGGATTTAGGTCGCCTCCGACAGGTATGCATGGAGGTCCATGGGGATGTCCAAGGGTCCAAAGATGATGTTGATAGCTCGGCTAGAATGAAAAACAAGGAAAACTAAGCAAACCAATCCCCAGATAAGTTATTTATCTCGATGTATGTAGGAAATTTGCAGCGATTCGCCATAAAAACACTGTCCCCACAGAGTGCTATCTCTAATAGGCGAAGTTTTGCGATAAGCATAAATCTACTGTAATAGGCTGTATACGGAAGGAGAGTGGCGCCCGTCTGGCTGCCGCCTTATAGCGGAGACCATGACTTCTGCCAAATACGGACATTATTTTATTATTATTATTTTTTTAGAGTGAAGACTACGGACCGCCAAATACAGCGTAGGACGTCCACTCACAAGGACAGACGACCTTATAAAGATCGCCGGAAGACGCTGGATGCAGGTCGCCTCCGACAGGTATTCATGGAAGTCCAAGAGGGAGGCCTATAGCAGTGGACGTCTTTGAAATGATGATGATAGCGGACAACGTCGTACAACCGCGTCAAAGTCCGCGCATGCTGTGTTGCCGGCTTTTTACGTCCTAAGCGGCACTTTTAAAGGCCTCCGATATTCTCATACGAAACACAGTACAGTACAAACACTTGTCAAAATTTTAAATTTTTGCTTTTACCGCGGGCTTTGAGTACAACAAACGAAATTCCGTTACGAAAATAATACCTAACACCCCCCACTTTATGTATTTTATTTGGAAACGGTGGCAAACGAGAAGGCTTACCTAGGGTAAGGAGGCTTTGCTAGGGCTAGGGGTGTCCATGGGCGGAGGATCGCTTATCCTGGGTGAGCCTCATTTGCCATCGTTTCCATAAAAATATGATAATAATAAAAATTATCAATGTCGCCATCTTTCAAAGGCAAAATGTAATTAAAAAAATTCCAAAATTTTTAAAAAGCCTATCAGGCGAGAGGTATCTGGTTCGTTGCCCGTTCTGAATAAAAATTTATAATTTATTCAGTTTTTGCAAGGTGTTAGAGACCGGGCGAGTGTGAGACACTTTTGTGTGAGTGAAAAACTTTTTTTGATAAAAACTCATGAAACAGTCATGCTGAAGCATATGCTGGGTCATTGACCTTATAAAGGTCGCTGGAAGATGCTGGATGCATGTCGCCTCCGACAGGTATTCATGGAAGTCCAGAGGGAGGTCTATGTCCAGCAGTGGACGTCTTACGGCTGAAATGATAGTGATGAAATTTCGTTGAGAGGATAAGTAATATAACATAACAATGGCTGGCGATTGCCCATGGCCGCAAAAAATACCAAAAAGATGCAAATAAACGTCACCCTACTTTTAAAATGTTACGTAACGCCAAAACATTCTCGCCCCCTCAGCTCAATTCAATAAGCCCTCGTGGAAATGTGGAAAAACAGGAAAATCCCGCCCCTATACCGCCAGCGGGAACAGCCATTTTCCTTTGAGTGTGATTTATAGATTTTCCGCAGACTCGTCTGGGTGGCGCCTACAGGCTGCCGCGGAGGACGCTTGCAAAGCGAACTTTAGTGTACGGGAACAAGGTTCAAAATCCTATTAAAAAATCGATCAAAATATAAAACCTTATTTACTAAGAAAAACACATAGCAAATGTTATGCGGAAGAACTAACTGGATCTAAAAAGTGGAGTGTTATGTTCTATTAACCAAAGATAATATGAAACCCGCGTAGCTGGTTGGTTTAATGGGTCTACCATGAATCGAGAGGTATCCGCTTCGAATCTCGGTCTGGACAATTATAATTTATTGTCTTCAAGGGGTTGACAGTGTCCGAGTGTTTTTATACTGTCTCACCCGTGGGAGAGCCATTCTGAAGCATTTTGTAGCGCTAGTTAGGCCGGCGCGTCCGAAGTGACGGGCTCACAGATAACTCCGCGTGATATGGTAGTTGTACTTGAAACGGTGAGGATATCGGAGGCCCTTGAAAGCCGCTTAAGCGGCGTAAAAAGCCAGCAACACAGCTGGCGCGGAATATGGGCGCGGTGGTCCATGGGCGGCGGTGTTCTCTTACCATATAAGAGACCCCACCTGCTCCGTTGTCCGCTTAACGATAAAAAAATGCTGAAAGTAAATTTGATTTTTTGAAAAAAATTACACTTTTTTACATATATACTGTATAACCTACTTCTCGTCCTTCTCTCTTCTCGTCTTTCTTCCTTCTTCTCTTCGTCTCACTCCTCGGCTTTGCAAAGATCGGTTTACTGCGCACAATTTGTCTATAGTGTCTCTGCTTTTTTGACAGATGTCAGACGTAGCCATTACAATACAATTGTCGCCATGAAATAGTATTTTATTAAAGAAATTGCGAAATTCTCCGTGGCTCAGTGGTGGCTGTGTGCAAATCGCGAAGGAAATGTTGTTAAGTTATCTGTATGTTTTGTTGTTTGTGTCGTGTTGCTGCTTCGAGTATGAAAACGTTGAATATGCCGATGCATATGCCGAAGGTACACAGTTATATATAAAAATGTTCAGAAACTGAATCTTAGGAAAAGTTGCAAACCCGTACTGTGTTACGGAGCAGGTGGGTCTTATATGGTAAGAGAACACCGCCCATGGTCAACACATCCGCTGTACGCGCTGTGGGGCTGGCTTCTTACGTTCAAGCGTCATTTTAAGTGTCTCCAATAACTTTGCGAAACAGTACAAGTACCGTTTTAGTATTCTGTGATCCCGTGGTATCGCTTCGTACGAGTCGGCTCAATTAGTGCGGTATCATATGCTTCCGCATGGCTCCTACGGGTGCGATAGTATCGACTCGTCTGGCCATTATCATAGACTGTATAAATTATAATTGTCTGGACTAGGATTCGAATCCGATACCTCTCGTTTCACCTAGATTTCTAAATCAAAACTACTTGTAGGCTTAAAGTTCCTATTACTAAAAGGCAAGCGACGCACTAGCTGACCCTCTCCGTTGTCAGCTATATTAAAAAAATGAATCTCTTTTCCAGAGACAACAAAATCGATGAAAGAAGACATGATCAGTTCAACACTTAAGATCCTTAATGTTCAGGAGTTACAAGACGTGAGAGGTAATAGAATGTTTTATGCATGGGAGAGCCATGCTGAAGCATATGCTGTCGCCCTAATTGGTCCTGCTCGGCCAGAATGATACAAGCTCACAGAATACTCAGCGTAAAGTGGTACTAATACTGTATAGCAGATTGAGTGAGCATATTGGAGGACTTTAAACGTGCCGCTGAAACGTCGTAAAAAGGCGGCAACACAACCAATTCGGAGACTTTGACGCGGTTGCTCATGGACGGCGGTGTTCTCTTTTCATATAAGAGAACCACCTTCCCCGTTGTCCGCTACAGAATAAAAAATAAATAAGAAAAGTAACTAAGTAGTTCCTTTTTTATTCCTATTAAAAATTTCAGATACGCTAAAAAGACTCCTAGGCAATGCCTTAGCACTCACAGACGCCCCAGAGTACGTACACAGTGAAATAACAGCCCAACAGATGGAGATAACGGCCCAAGAACACAATATAACGGCCCAAGATCTAGATATAACG
Organism: Delias oraia; assembly: GCA_018230265.1. NCBI lineage: Eukaryota > Metazoa > Arthropoda > Insecta > Lepidoptera > Pieridae > Delias > Delias oraia. The sequence goes on from DWCF01003660.1 coordinate 11,628, forward strand.
GCCCAAGATCTAAATATAACGGTCCGTGAAGCTTTAAACACGCCGATTTTGAGATTTCTAAGAATGAGACGAGAAAAGACAACAGATGTATCGACAATGCCAACGGCAAAGTAAGAAAAATGTTTTCATTTATCCAGGATAGGGTGGTTGTTAGCGGTGACAGCCGCCCATGGGCAACACCCATGGGCGGTTCTGTTGAACAGCGATCGCGGTTCGATCGTGTATGATTCCAATCTTGATTTTGATACCCCGAGTGCTATTAAAACAGTTTAAGTCTTTGGGGCCTTCTGTTGGGGTCGTCTTTGGGGTCTAGTGTTGGCCAAATGCAAGATTTAGCTGGCCTTGGTCGTGTATGGGCGATACACCTGGTCTTGGTCTCGACTTTGCAGCAAGTTTTACAAGTCTTTTGAGAGCCATATATTTTTATGGTTATAAAAGTGTACCATGATGCGGGAGGTATCGGGTTCGAATCCCGGTCCAGATTATAATTTATTCGGTCTCTGGGAGGGTTTGACTGTGGCCGGGCGTGTGTCTGAATACTGTCATATATATGCTGCCGGACTAATGGGGCCGGTTTGTCTTAAGTGATACCATGGGCTTACAGAATACTCAGCGTGAAACGGTATTTGTACTGTTTCGCAGAGTAAGAGGATATCGGAGGGCCTTAAAAGTTCCGCTTAAGTGGTGTAAAAAGGGCGCGGTTGTCCATGGGCGGCGGTGTTCTCTTACCATATAGGAGACCCACCTGTTCCGTTGTCCGCTGTACTATAAAAACCTGAGATCGTGGTATCAATTCCGACAAATTATCACTCTTCACGGTTGGAAACCTTTATATAATTGTAAAATGTGCAGGTACCCGATAGATGTACCAGCTCTTTTGGAGCTGATAGCCGCCCTGGCTGAGGACTACGAGACCAACCTCACCAGGAGGCTGAACGAGTCGCTGTCTCTCATGTCCATACCCACCTGTGAGACCTTCGAGAACCTGCGGCACACGACATCGGAGTATGACGCTAATGCCACCGGCTCCGTCATAGCCAAGGTGAGGTGGCATAGAAAGCTTTTTTATTCCATACTCGACAACGGAGCTGGTGGGTCTCCTATATGGTAAGAGAAGACCGCCGCCCGTCACCGACAGCGACACACAGCGCGTGCTATGTTGCTGGCTTTTTACGCCGCTTCAGCAGCACTTTTAGTGTCCTTGATATCCTCACTCAATCAGCGAAGCAAAGTACAAGTACCCTTTCAAGTACAAGCACCATTTCACGTTGAGTATTCTGTCAGCCCGTGGTATCACTTCGAGCCTGCACAATTAGTGCGTTATCGTATATTTTAGCATGGGGTCTCCCACGGGTGAAAAGTCTAAAGCTGACTGCCAGCAGCTGGTTAAGACCAGCAACGCACTGGTGGCACTGCAAGACCTTCGGGTGTCCATGGCCGAAAGACCGCTAAGGCAAGTGCTTATATGCTTTCAGTGTTTCGTTTGCGGGCTGGAGGAGACCGGTGTCCCCGTGGGTGCGCCATGCGCGGACGCATTCGCCGGCGACTTCCTGCCGATGGTGCCCGTTGACCCCACTGCCCGTGGGCAGATCTCCAGGTTTCGGAAGTACTGCAAGTATCAGAACGTGTAAGTGCAAATTCTATCAAATATATATTTAGATACACATTACATATATACGAATTATAAAATGCCAATTTTTTTTGTATACCGGACAATGGAGCAGTGGGTGAGCAGAGTGGGTGTCTTATTTGGTAAGAGAACACAACCCATCACCAATCGCGCCACAGTCCGCGCTGTGTTGCTGGCTTTTTACGCCAATAAAGCGGCATTTTCAAGGCCTCCGATATCCTCACTCTGCGAAACACAGTACAAGTATTTCACGCTGAGTGTTCTGTGAGCCCGTGGTATAGGAGCGAGCCGGCCCAATTGGAGCGTCAGCATGTTTCAGCATGGCTCTCCCACGGGTGCGTCACCACTTATGGAATTTCTTGATTCGCTGGTCGCGCTGAAAGGCCGCGATAAAAGCAACTTTGTTTGATTAATTGCAGGCGCGGCTACAGATACAACCGTACACAGCCACGAGCGATCTTCGGCCGATGGACCGGAGGCTGTGCGGTCAGATGGATCGATCTCAGTGGCATCTACACGCAGCGGACGTGCCGGAGCCGGTACAAGGCGATCATGGGCAAACATTTTGGCAGCAAGAGGATGGCGAGGCTGGAGATGTCGCTTATGGTGAGTAATTATAGTTAAAACTTAAAGAATCTTGATTTGAAACAAAAAACCACTCCTTAGAGACGTAATATACACGCGTGAAAGGCATGCTGAAGCATATGCGGACGCACAAATTAGGCCGGCTCGTCTGAAGTGATACCACGGGCTAACAGAATACTCAGCGTGAAACGCTACTTCGCTGTCTTTCGCAGAATGAATGAGATTATCAGAGGCCTTTAAAGGTGCCGCTGAAGTAGCATAAAAAGCCGGCAACACAACCAATAATGTGCGGACTGTGGCGTGGTTGTTCATGGGCTGCGATGTTCTCTTTCCATAATGGAGACCCACCTGCTTCAGTATCCGTTATATGATAAAAAAAATTTAGTCTTCTATGTATTTCTGAGTAAGCACTTATGTAGGGGTAGGTCTTTTATTATTCTACAGCGGAGAAGAGAGCAGGTGGGTCTCCTATATGGTAAGAGAACACTGCCGCCCATGAACAATCGCTCCACACTCAGCGCGAGCTGTGTTGCTGGCTTTTTATGCCGCTTAAGCCTCCTTCTTCCTTAAGTTTCATGGGCCTCCGATATCCTATCCTCACTCACTCTGCAAAATACTGTACAAGTACCGTTTCAACCTGAGTATTCTGTGATTCTTTATATTATTTCGTAAGAGCCAGTCCAATTAGTGCGTCAGCATATGCTATAGCATGGCTCTATCACGGGTGAGACATTGTTAATACACTCATCCACTGTTAAGCCCTACTAGAGACCGAATAAATTATAATTGTCCCGACCGGGATGCGAACCCGATACCTCTGGCTTCGTGGTAGACTTTTAAACCCATTAAGCTCCAAGTCGAATGTGTGGTTTGCATAGCTGGCCACCGTTAATCAAATAATTAACCGTTAATCGTTAATCCGTTACATTTCGATAGAATTAACGAAAGTTAAAGTTAATCGTTAATCCGTTAATATGTGTAAAATTGCATTTTTATAGTTAAACATCTCTGTCTATCGAATTTTCCACTGCTTTTTGTCGGAAGGTATCTTCTACCTTTTTTCATGTAGTTTACAGCATCCACTCTACTGCTCTCATACGTTTCAAACCATATCAAGGGAACTTTGGGTGAAATGCAGCGGCAAGTAACCGCTGTACACCATTCAGGTGTACTCCAAACCTTTTCTTTATGCCATTCAATAGGGCATTGCCTAAAGCTGTGCTATTTACTAGACCCATAGATTTAATATTTTTTAGCTAATAGACAGTTTCTGCAATTATCAGTAGTAGTGATTTGAGATATGCTTGAGCTTCTCCGTGGATGCTGCATGTATCGAGAAATTCAGAAGGACGGAATTTCGGAAAAGTATTGAGAAATTTAGTAATAAGCAGTAAACAATATTAACTACTTAAAGTATCACAAAAATACAGATATAGCCTTTAATGAATTCTCTAAACTGATAAGATCAGAATTTAATAAAACTTTTACCTCTAATGCAATCACTTGTACGGAGAAAAGGAGCTTTAGAGATTGGCCAATAACGAGAGTTCACAAAAGTAAACAAAAGCTATATGACCTATGTAATGAAACGGCATACAATCATTTTTTTTTAAATGTGAAAATGTATTCTAAACAAAATCTTTTTATCATCATCATCATCATCATCATCTGCCTATACAAGTCCACTGCTGTACGTAGGCCTCTCTATATATTAAATGTTTTTATATTAAAGATAAAATAAAAAATGGCGACAGAAAAATTAAAATGATATATGTATATGTATTAACAATCACAAAACACGTCTAAGCACCAGCGGTAAGTAATGAAGAAAAAATCTCCGCAGTTATCTCACTCGCACGCGCCGCCAAAATATATTCAGTTTTGTTTTTGTTTCACGCGCCGCCCGGCGCTTGTCGTTAAGTTTCATTCTTGTTTGATCCTGATTTTAACGCGCCGCGCCGTGGTGCCGTGCGGTAAATGCATTGAATTAACGATACGGATTTTTTGCATATGAACGGAAGTTAACGTTTCCGTTAACATTTTTACAAGTTAACTTAAAAGTTAATCCGTTAATTAACGATTAACGGATTAACGCGTTAATGCCCAGTTGTGGTGGGTTGTAATAAAATAACAATTAATTTAGTAAACATTTATTTACCGCTTTGTAAGGAATTGGGTGTAATATTTATCCGATCCATTTCTCGCGACACACCCCGTTTATGAGTATTTGTCCCGGCGGACAGACTGGTGGGAAAGCGAATCTGGGGACCGGTCTATGCCTGGTAAGAAACATTTAATTATAAATACGGTTTTTTATGGTTCAGCGGAGAAGAGAGCAGATGGGTCTCCTATATAGTAGAGAACACCGCCCATCACCAGCCGCGCGACACACCGCACATGCTGTGTAGCTGGCTCTACCCACTGCTTGAGCTGTGTAATCAAGGGCCGTATATCACTCATTCTGCTAAATACAGTACAAGTACCGTTTCACTTTGAGCATTCAGTACTAAATTTTATGACATATAAATTTCAAGTATCGCATATGGCGTCGTGATCCGTTTACAAAAGCTAATTAGAAAAAAATCTATTAACACTGTTTTTTATGGTATAGCGAACAAGGGCCTTGTAGCTTAATTATTTTTATTTATATGCGAGAGATATCGGGTTCGAATCCCGGATCGGACAATTATATAAAAATTCATTAAGTCTATGGAAGGGCTTGACAGTTGCCGGGCGAATGTTTTACTACTGTAGCACCACGTGATACCACGCGCACATAGAATACTCAGCGTGGCACGGTACTTATGCTGTGTTTCGATGTGTGAGAGGAAATCGGAGGCCCTAATATGCCGCTTAAGCTGTGTAAAAAGCCAGCAACACAGCACGAGCGGTGTGTGGCTCGATTGGTGATGGACGCTGTTCTCTTACCATATAGGAGACCCACCAGCTCCGTTATCCGCTATAGAAACAAAATACATACAGATCCAAATAGCTGATGCATCCATATGGCGTCTGCATTTCATAAGGCTTGCACTTTGGCGGCAGGATCATCCCAAGTCTCAGCTCGTCACTGGAAAGATGGGTTTTTGTTCACTTTCGTTAAAGGCCGGTAACCCCTGCGGCTCTGCAAGCGCTGCAGGTGTCCCTGGGCGGAGTACCGCTTGCCATAGGTGACCCTCTCGCTCCTGACCCTCTCGGGCTGGTTTTCCAGCCGAAAGAGAATATTCGGCCATCGGTTTCTGCCGGAACTCAAACCGAAACACTTGCCAAATAATTCTTGATGGATTAAAAGCATTATTCTTCATACATTAGAACATGCAATGAAAACAGTATTATTATAAATTATTTAATATAATATAAAAATATTAAATAAGTGTCTATGAGCCTGGTAGCTAAGTGGTTTCACAGATCTACCTTGAAAACGGTACTTGTACTGTGTTTCGTAGATTGAGTAGGATATCGGAGGCTCTTTAAAGTGCCGCTTAAGTGGCGTTAAAAGCCGGCAACACAACAAATGTGTGGAATGTGACGCGGTTGTCCATTGGCGACGGTGTTCTCTTATGGAGAGCCACCTGCCCCGTTGTCCGCTATACTATAAACTCTACTCACATCTGTCCTGCCGGATCGTGCCCATGGATGGTGCGCCCATGAGCGAATGAGACGAGCAGGAGGAGTGCGAATCCAATCATTTTCCAAGACCGAGTGCTGAGTACAGAGTTTCCTTTGCTTTTTAAACACTTTTTTAATTGGTGTGTCAAATTGTATGTTGGGAATTAATGTTTTTTAATTTATTTACACTTCAGTCAATTGGCTTCGCGTATGTGTTGTGCGCTAATGACGGATGCGATGTCGGCTTATACATTTGAAGTCCTTAAATATTCTGACTTTATCTGGTTAGTTTTCTTTTTTATGGTATAGCGGAGAACGAAGCAGGCGGTCTCCTATATGGTAAGAGAACATAGCCGCCCATGAGCAATCGTGCCACACTCCGAGCTGGTTGTGTTGCCGGCTTTATTATTTCCACTTAAGCGGAATTAATATATTGAATGTCGCGGGCAACCGCTGGACCCAGATCGCTCAAGATCGCAACATGGGCGTCTTTGGGGAGGCCTGTGTCCAGCATTGGACTTGATGGGCTGATGATGATGAAGCGGAATGATGTATATACAAACATCGTTTTACGTTGAATATTCTGTGAGCCCGTGGTATCAGACAGACGAGCCGGCCCATATAGTGCGTTCGCATATGCTTCAGCATGGCTCTGTCGAGTGCGACAGTATTAGGACACTCGCCCGGAGACTGTCAAGCCCTACCACCGAACCAATAAGTTAAATTATAATTGTCCGGACCGGGATTCGAACCCGATACCATCCGTTTCGTGGTAGACTTATAAAACCACGAGGATTTTGAAAAAAAAATTTTTTTAATTATTATTAAATTTTTAATAAAATATTGTGGTTTTTTTTAAATTCTATAGCGGAGATCGGAGCTGGTGGGTCTTCTAAGTTGGGTGGGTCTTGGTAAGAGAACACCGCCGCCAATGGACAACCGCGCCACACTCCGCGCATGCTGTGTTGCCGACTTTTTACGCCTCAAGCGGCACTTAAGTGCCTCCGATATCCACACTCTGCGAAACACAGCACAAGTACAGTTTCGCGGTAAGTATTCTGTGAGCCCAATTACTTAGGCGAGCCGGCGCAATTAGTGCGTCCGCATATGCGTGCGCATGGCTCTCCAGCGGGTGAAAATTTGTCCCTATTGTCATATTATATTTTAAAAAATTATTACATATTTCAAACTATTACAGGTCAATGACCTGCATTTTTTAATAGAAATAAATCATAATTAATTTTTTTATTTATTTTTAACGTGTCTTATAGTTCTCGAGGATAACTTGTCATTACCATTAGTGCTGCCCATCCAGGACTTGGCCAGTCTTGGTCTTGCGTCAATACTCCTGCTGGGAGCTTTTAGCTTTCAACAGGGCGCTGGTCGCGGCCAGCGACCCGATGCAGAAAGTCGCGGTCATAGCGAGTTACGCGGGTCTGCTCCAGGCGATC
>DWCF01003661.1:0-18901 GCA_018230265.1 Delias oraia
TATCTCGCAGCGAGACTCCGAGCATTGCCCTCTCCATAGCTCGCTGAGTGACTCTGAGCTTCTCCATTAGACCCATCATAAGCGACCATGTTTCAGATCCATAAATTCACCATAATTTCTCTAAATCAGCAACCATGGATATATTTATCTTCTCTTAAATAATGACAGAAAATCATTTAAATTTTATTACACACAGCCTTAGAAAATTCACAATTAAAGACCACTTACTGCACAAATTAACATCAAAATATCTACATTTGAGCTTAAAATTAAAATAAGTATAACACCTAATATAGGAATCATTTTCTCTTAGGAATTATTGTCATTATTCATGGCATTAGCAGACTCAAAGTGTAACACAAACAAAAAGATCTAAACTCAAGAAAATTTCAAATGCTTTAACTATAATTCAACACTGATACTTTAATTTTTAAAATTTCATAATTTAGTAAAAATAAATGTTAAATCTGGAACCAATGTTTGACTTTCTGCAGTATAGCCATTAAGTTGTAAGTATTTTCTTTGCAAACATGAAAAAAATTCAAAGCCGTTTTAAATGGTTCATGAGTCTTCAGTGAGTGCTTGGTGTAACAAAGGCAGCAACTGATGTTTATACAGTGGATGTGTCTCTCCATGTGTAATTTTTAAGATTGTCTCAGCAGTCTTCAATTGCTCGAGGGCTTTTGATAAATCCATTGTATAAAGTAGAATTTTTCCATATTTCAAATGATGCAATCCCAACAGAGGGTGAAAAGGACCATAATAAAATCTGTAAAAGATTAAATTCATTATGTATATCATATTGTATAATTAAAAAAAATGACACTAATATTTCTAATACATCTTTTGGCTAATTGTGAAGTGAGCTAAACGGTTCTTACAATACAGGCCTCTTATGTCTAGTTACGAACGAAGTTTGGCTTATATTTCGTTTTCTATGACTATTTATATAGTTTTAAACAAAGTCTTGACAAATTTCTCATTCCAAACCAGAAGAAATTAGGATAATTTTCAATAGTGTAATAGCAAAACTTTATTTTTTTTAAATGTTTAACATTACTGTATTAATTATTGTTTCAGGATGAAAGAGAGCTGACTCAACAAAATCAAAGATGAAGTTGGCAAGATACAAGAAAGCTCAGAAATATTTAAAATTCTACTATAATAACTATGGCTTCAGACAACCATACCAGCTTATGTTGGATGGGACATTCTGTTTCGCCGCATTCCAACAACATATAAACATTCGCGACCAATTACCTAAATACTTTGATGGCAATATCAAGTTCCTAACGACGAGATGTATAATTATCGAAACAGAGAGGATTGCAAAGAAGGCACAAGGCGCTCTGGCTATTATAAAACAATTTGGTATCCATGAATGCGGACATAAAAAACCAAAAACTGGTTCTGAATGTATTGAATCAATGATAGGTGTTAGTAATAGCAAACATTATATAGTTGCAACCCAAGACCGGGACTTACAAGCACAAATGAAACTTAAACCGGGCGTACCAATAATTTATTTACACAATAAGAGTCCAACTTTGCAAAAACCATCACCAGAGAGTTACAAAAAGACCAGTCAGCTATTTTCAGGTGATTCAAGTAAATTTATAACTTCAACTCAAACGGAAACATTGGAAAAGATAAAACGGGCCCTGGGTGTTGATGAAAACTCAGTAGAGGAAAAGAAAATTGTAGTGAAAAAGCAGCACAATCCAAATCCACTATCATGTAAGAAGAAAAAGAAGAAAATTGATACAAAACAAATCATTAAAGCTGGAAAAGTCAGGAAACGGAAAAGAAATAAGAAAGTTACAATGAGGGTAGAAAATAAATAATTTTTTGTAACATTTTTGTTTTGTTTGCTTTCATATTGAATGTGTTTACATGTTTTCTTTCGAAAGTTCAAATTCATTTAATTAATTTTGTTTGCATTTCATTAAATTTCTTAAATAAAATTATATTTAAAATTTCATAAAAACTTCAGTCAAACTGTATGGTATCTACTAGTATATATAAAGCAAACGATAAGAAAAAATATCTGTGTCGCTTAATTAATGGGTAATAGACATTTTTCCAAAAAGTTAAATCAACACCTTTGATTGCTTTTTTAAGTGACAACAATTTTCCAGTGATTTTTTTAAAAATGTAATCTTAAATGTCGGTGCTATTTATCGCAATTAAAATCAACGTAATACATAATTTTATTTAGAAAAATAGAGTAAGTTTCATTGCGATTGAAAAAAAGAGCCAGTAATTACACTCCATGACAATTTATATCAAAAGATGGCTTATTTATTCAAGATTTTAACATTTTAACCATTGCACAACACTTTTACCTTTCATTACCAATAAAACTGCTATTTCTATATTTTATAATGTATACCGATCTTAAAGGCTTTTACGGATGTCATGTGTCAAAACTGGGTCGGTGATAGAACAGTCCTTACTTCAAGCAGGGCATCAATTGTTCCGCGTACGTGCACGCCCGATGCCATAGCTCCACGTGGACAAACGCTTCCACCGCGTGCTCCAGCATTTGCGCGCGAAACACGTTCAGGCGATGCACCAAGCCTTCCTGCTTCTCCAAGCAGAACTTGCAAGTTTCGATATCTTATTTACTGTTAAGGAAAATTGTCAGCACTTCTAACTACTTAACTGAATATATTTTTTATAGTATAGCGGACCACGAAGCAGGTGTGTCTCCTATATGGTAAAAGAACACCGTAGCCCATTACAAACCGCGCCACAGTCCGCGCTTTATTCAAGTCCTCACTCAGCGAAATACAGTTGAATATTCTGTGGGCCCGTGGTATCACTTCAGACGAGCCGGGCCAATTATTGCTTTAGCATATGCTTCTGCATGAATCTCCATGATGTTAAGACACTCGTCCGGCCATTTTCAAACCTTAGCAGAGACCGAATAAATTAAATTATATGTATCCTGACCGAGCTTCGAATCTGATACCTCTCGCCTCATGGCAGTCTTATAAAACCATTTACAGGTTTACAACGAAATCATAACATAACCCGAGGCCAAAGCGGACGAATAACGGACCTTTAAAAACCTTGCAAAAACCGAATAAATTCTAAATTAAATTATACTTGTCCGGACCCTTAGAATAAATTGTAAATGTTCGGACCGGGATTCGTCGTCGAACTCTTAAGCGCCACACATAAAAATACCCTCTAAAGAATTCGAAAAGGATACAAGCAACGGGCGCGGTCTTCATGTCGATCAGATGCACCTCCGAGTACTCCATTGCATCGATGAAAGCCTCGACTTGTCCCTTCGTATATTTCGTTGCACACTTAGAACACACACTATCGTCAATTTTGCATTTCGCAAGTTCGCTTTCAACACTACCCCCACTGTCTTTCTCGTCTGTCTTTTTCGACTTTTCCACTTTAACTAGAGTACAATTCTCCTTCCATTTAATATTAACAGGATTATCACAGTTCTTATTCATACACTTGGCGGCGTGGAGGTATTTCAAGTGTTCGGGATCTGAAAAAAAATCAAAATCTTTATTCAGCCAAATTTGTATTTTTAAGAACTTTTAAGTTTTAAGAAAACTTGTACCGACAGACTCCACTCTTTCATATCAATATAAATTACACGATGTGCTTAATTTTACAATTTATACATAAAAACACAGTCAGCCTTGTGAGAGCCATGCTCACGCAAAAAGTGGAGCCAGCTCGGCCGAAGCGATACCGCGGATTCACAGAACACTCGGCGTGAAATGGTAGTTGTATTGGAACAGTATGTCTACTATGTTTCGTTGAATGAAGATATCGGCGGTCCTTAAAAATGCTGCTTAAATGGCGTTAAAAGCCAGCAACACAAACAATGTGCGAATTGTGGCGCAGTTATTAACGGGCGGCAATGTTCTCTTACCATATAGGAGATCCACTTCTCCGTTTTCCGCTATACCATAAAAAAATAAGCATTTTAATATCAAAATTATTTAAATATATATATTCAATTAAATTTAATAATTATTCTGCTTAATAAACATTTCATTATATAATTATATTGAAACAAAATTATTATTCACCTAGACATCTTTCGCATTGGCAGAGGAAATAATAGCTTTCTAACAGCTCCATCTGACGTTCGATTGGCGTCTTCATCAGATCTATATAAGATATGCGCAGCTGGAAAATATTTTGAAAAATTATAAACTGCTAAAAGTTATACACATATTATTATCAACTGGCCGCAAAATTATTGAGTAATATTTTTTAATAAATGAAAATTATTCGATAATAAAAAAATAAAGCACAGTACTTTTATGATTAAGTACAATTAATCTATTTGTTATTGAAGTGCCTTATTTCACTTGTCTTAAAACTTGCAGCCGCCCGTTTAAGACCTACGGTACATAGGTTTCGCCTACATCACTCCAATTCCCATAGCTCGTATACAAGTAATTCTGTCGCGATTGACGGGATGACGTGCGAAATGTCGACCTGGAACTGCCGATCATAGCCCAATGAATAAAACTGGCCAGAGCGCGTCACTTCGCTAGCGCCGAATACCATACTAACTCATCGGAGCGTCACAGCGCCAACTATACTCCTCTGACAACCACTAAATACAGACGGACACCCAAACATGTAATACACGATTCGGATGATCAAATCACATTAGCAAAAAAAGCTGATAGCCTGCCGAGAGGAAAATAACATAAATACAGATAGTAGGTTTCTGTGTAGGAACCGCGATAATAACCGCCTCCGCCGTAAACGGAGGCGAGGACCTCATTATATCACCAGACTCACTTCGGTGGGCTTTTGACCGGCCGCTCAGACGGTCCAGACCAAGGTTCGTGTCTCACTGGAGATGCCCTTACGCTAGTCGCGGCTAAAACCAATTCACGACGCCAAAGATCGTGTTAAGCTATACAGCTCGTATGGCCGGAAGCAGATTCCTAAAAATAAATAAATCACTTGTCTTATACGCTTACCTTTTTCCAGTCCAACTTGGGCATATCCTTGATAGCTCGAATGATAATGGTCCGCCCGTTAAAGACCGCCACCGCGTTGGGATCGCAGCTGTGGTCCAGTGCGGACGCTACGATGTACACACCCGACCCGATAGAGTTCATGTTTATGTCTAGTATTGTAAAGCTATTTATTACCATCTGAAAATTACTACTAACAAGTTATCAAGAACTCGCATGGCTTTCTTCCTTCAAAAAATGCGTATCTATCGCTGAAAGGATGGTACGCAGCCGTGGCCTATAAGGCTAGAGGTGTCTATGGGCGGAGAACCGCTTATGCTATTTATTATCCTAGGTGAGCCTCCTGTTTGCTACCATTTTCATAATATAACGATGCTTGATACTGTTTTATTTGATATTTAAGATGGCCACGGATACAAAACGGAAAAAATCGAGACAGTATTGCAGATTGGAGAGTGACAAAATCGTTTTCAGTAAATTACCCGCGACCCAGCTGAGGATCCCTAGCCTACTGGCCATGGGCGTTGGACCATATCAAGCTTTCTGTTTGTTAACCTCCCAATATATATTTTTAAAATGAAAAAAAAGTTAGTCCAATATGGAACCAACTTCTAGGAATTTTATGGGCTAGAACAAGCGGTGTATGACATGAATAAATATATAAAATGAAAAGTTAATAAAAGAAATATTTAAAAAAGTTTTTTTATATTGTATTCGCAAGCATTCTTTGTACTCTTTTACCCTCACCTTACTTTTATCTTTTTTACTTTTTTTTACTTACCTCTACAATAAAGGTACCTACTAGTCAAACCAAATATTTATAATATGATTAAGTATTTATTAAGATAACTGCAATTAACTTAGGTCCTATTTTTTTCCTAATTTGTCAAATTAAATGAATTGGATTCCTAATTTGTCAAATTAAATGATAACTATATCCACGAAAAGATAGTATACTGTTCATATGAAGTATTCCATAGAAACTTACCCTTCCATAAAATCCCATGAGTTCAGCCACATTAGGCAGTGTGACATTTTTCATAAACTCTTTAAGCACCCCGCAAAGCGATGTGAAATGCTCCATTCGTTTTTCATCCCGTTTCAAATCCGAATAATCTAAAAGATTTTTACATCCAGATATATAAATCCTATTTAAAAACATAATATAGCATTGCAGATTAAATTTACTAACATAAAAGAAACAGTCTCATCAATTGAGCATATAAAAAGTTTGGCAATTCCCTAACAATTATATGCTTTTTATCATAAATATAAGGGATATTATTTTAAAATATAAAATCTTTTTAAAATTATTATATACTTTAATTTGTAACAAACTGATATACTTTATAAAAAGAATTTACCCTATCATTTTTGTTAATTTGTTGTATAATGGTAAATGTTATGTACAATTAATTACTGTAAAACTTATTTTGTAAAGGTTAATAAATGTGATAACAATTGCATCATCATTCATTATCATCATTTCAGCCATAAGACGTCCACTGCTGGACATAGGCATAATTATTGCATACTTCTAGGTAATAAAAAAAAAACTATTAAGATTTTTTATTGAAAATGCTAATTACATATACCTAATACCTACACAAAAATTTAAAATCATATTTTGATAAATTGTATCTAAGTTCTATCTTGATCACATCTTTCAAGACTAAAACAACTTTTTACGGTAGTCTTATTTAATAGCAACAAAACTTACGAGACATGAGATCCTTCCACATTCTAAAAGATGTCCGGGAATAAAAAACTTTGTAGGAATTACCATCACCCCGTTTCAATCTAATAATAATTTTAGCCAACAATCTTGCAGCATCGGGTATAATTTTTGGAGCTATTTTTTTTAAATTAGCACATTCCCACTGAAATATTTAAGAGAAACATTTAGAATATCTATTATTAGACTTGTTAATATATAAATAAATTTCAAAGATATTATAAAATTGTAGTAAGCAAAACAAATTGAAATATAATTTTTGTAGATTTAATATACTTATAAAGTCAGAACATTTAGTAAATATACAAATGATTGGCCTTAAAATACTACTTGTTTTTGTAAGCTTTTTCTAATTTCAAATTTATAGTTGATTTATAATATCACAATATTAGTTAGTTTACATTAAGCAAAATAAACAAAAATATAAAAATTATTACAAAATACATAAATTGTAACTGTTGAATCAGGTACAATTCTACATATTTTAAATAAGCTTTAGAACAACCCACAATGTGCATTAAAAGCTTTGTAATGAGTACCCGTCACCACTAGGATATATGTTAGAATAAAAATATTTTTCTTTCTCTTCTGAATTAAACATAATTATTTTAATTAAGATGGCTATAATTGTGTTATATTTAGGACAATAAGTCTCAAGCTTAAACCTCTAAAGTCTAAATAATAAAATTTAAAAATAATATACCCTATGATCACCCCAAGCATCTTTTTGACAACATTTTCCACAATAATGGACATATTGGCAGGCAGAACACTTTCTAAGTTTGGCTCTGTAAATATTTAAAAAATATCTAGTACAGTCAGATACATTACTGATTGAATTTTTAAATTGTGAATAACTTCACAACAAAACATTATCTTTATTTAGAACTACAGTTTTAATTAATATATTACAGCAGGTTGTAAGTTTTTTTTAAATTTTATTTAAAACAAAAAACCTTCTTTAAACAAATTTAACTTTTTTAAACAATTATGTTCATGTAAATCGGGAGAAAATGAAACTTACTTTTTAAAACAATGATCACATCTGCTTCCATTTTCTTTTGAGGTAAGTGTGTAAGCGAAAGGTTCTTCTGCTAAAATCAAATCTCCCGCCTTTACTGGAGTATCGCTTGTCTTGAATGTGTTTATAGCTTCTTCTGACATAATTTATTGCCTTTCTTTTGGAGGATCAAGAAATGTAATAGCGGTACGAATAAACGTATAGCTATGGCGGTAACCACTTGCGGAATGTGGCAAAAGTTCGAACTTTGTCCGACAATATTTCCTACCTGAGTCTAAAATTAGATAAGTGATATTTCGAATATTATTTTTAGATAATACGTAACAGTATGCGTAAGTATAGTGAATAATAAACACAAAAAAGTAAAACAGTAACTTTTGCAGATTATTTTGAACGTGAGCGTAACTAAAAGACCGCAAGTCGAAATTGGCGTTAATTGTCAAATTTTACAAATTATACATATTATCAATGTGATGTCAGTTGTCATGTACCTTTAAAAAAAGTGTAGTGCGTTACTCTCAAAACATAGTTTAATAATTAATGATACTTATTTTACTATAGTGATTGTTTACTTTAACATACAGATTTCTTGATTTTTATTTTGCAAAAATATTCATGGCGTTAATTCAAACGAAAGCAGCACTAGCATTGAAGAATGCGGCATCAAACTTCAAGGTTGTTAAATTTGAAGCTCATAAACCTAAGAAAAAAGAAGCACTAGGCACTGAGAAACAATTAGATACACGAAGAACTATTGAAGACAAAAAAGAAATAGATTTGAAGAAAATTCGCCATGAAATAGTTAAATTTGGTATGTCAGGGTTTGACCCAACAAAAAAACAAGAAGCTAAGATTGCTCTAGCAGTTAGTTTGGGTGAGTAGAATTATTAAATTAAGGTAGGATCATGTATTGTCAAGATATTTAAACATATAATATTTAATCTTTATATTATTATCAAACAAACATTTTATCAATACATCATGTATTTTATAAAGTAAAATTTTCGTTTTAATCTTATGATTAGTTCTGAGATTCCAGACCCTTATATACTGACATATTACTATTAATAAATTGTTAATAAATTAATTTTTATACAGGCGCTAAGCCACCAAAACAACCCTATATAAACTACAAAGAGTTGATGGCTAACAGGAAAGAAGAAAAGTTAAAGGAAAATAAAGAAAAACAATTGATGAAATCTAAAACTACTGTACATACTGTAAAAAAGAAGAACGGATCAAAAAATGATGTTGGACATTTATTAAGTAGCTATGGAAAGGTATATTTATTTGAAAACAATCAATTTAAATTTGTTAAGGTTTTGTTTTCATAATTTTTATATTATTAGATGAGTTGATGCAGTGTTTATTCACTCTACACTACATACTATACTATAAGAGAATATCTAAATTTTGGTTATATGTATTTAAATGAAGAGTAAAATCTTCATTTAAAGTAAGTTATGCAAAATTTCTTAAAGAAATAAAAGTATAACACAAAGTAGGAGCTTTAAAATTCCTTACAGAACACTCATAGTTGCTTTTTACACTTTGTATTAAAATCAATAGAATATATATTAAACATAATATCACATGAAAGTAGCAGACAATTACTGAATATATTATCAGAATGAGGTCTACAAAATAATTTATTTCCTACCTTATCTACTTTCTAAAGTAATTATTGAAATGAATACAGTATTATACATTTGTATTTACTTGCAGGTACAAAAGAAAGATATGAAAAAAGATAATAACAAAGGCAAACAGAAGAAAAAGAAAAATAAAAAATTAATTTAACCTGTTAAATAAATAAATATAACTACAGTGTAAACTCTATATAATGATACTGAAGGGACTGTGCATTTTATAGCGTTATAAAAAGTAGTCGTTAAATGGAGAGAAGAAAAGGTGGATGGAATACAAGCTAAACCAACTAGAACCAATTGATTTCGACGCTTTAGGGAGTTTGTAGTTAAATCGAGGGACTTTACATGGAGTTTACACTATTAAAATTTTTTGTTATTTATAATAATTTTGCTTAGATGTGATTCTAATGTTAATGCATATTATGATAATTTTATAAATGAATGCTATAAACATTTAAAATTTTATTTATGAATTGAAAACATTTTTTGTAATTTTATTCTGGAGTAAACAACAGAGCAGCTGCATCTCCCAATGGTAAAAAATCATTTGTCCCATGGACAACTGTGCTGCATTCAGCGCTTTGGTTTGTTTTTTTTTAAATTTATAGCGGTCAACAGAGCAGTTGGGTCTCCTATATGGCAAGAGAACACCGCCGCCCATGAACAACCGCGCCACAGTCCACGCATTGGTTGTATCGCTGGCTTTTTACTCCGCTTAAGCGGCACTTAAGGTAACACGCCCAGCGAGCTCTGCTCGCCCACATTGTCAGTAACAGCAAGTAGTAATTCAAAAAAAAAAATGTTTTAAGTTCTCCGATGTTCTCACTCTCTGTATGGTTCTCACATGTACCGTTTCCTGTGATTATGTTATGGGCTTTTTTGTCGTTAAGCGGTAGTAGTAGTACTTAGTAGGCTTTCAGAATTCACACTCAGCAAAACACTGTACAAGTAATATTTCACGCAGCTATAATTCTTTGTGACCGTGAAATCTAAAATAAGTTTGAAAACTTATATGTAATTATTTAAAAACCCAATTAACTGTAACTACATTCTTTCTAATTGGTCCTGTGTTTTTAATTAGATCAAATAGTTCATGACTCAATAGTATTGATTAATCCTTAAAACGAATCATTAATTACCAAAATAGGGAATTTACTAATTGTTGTATAAATTAAAAGTTTAAATTTATATGAACGACTTATGAGGCATAGCGATGTTTCATAGAATTACAAAACAAAACTAAAGAATGCATTAGTAAAATCGAGTTAAATAATAATGAATCATCAAATATATCACGGGAATGTTCTGAACAACTGGTTGGATGAATACTTGCAGCTAAATTTCATTATTGACTAGGCAGAATACTAAGTGTCATCCGTATCTCACTGATGTTCGTCGTACCTCATCTTAGCATCTTTTAAGGCCTCTTGTATCGCATATCAACAGTCTGTGAAATCAGCTGTCGGTAGAGACATTTCCAAAGCAATACGACTCGGACATCTTAAAAAAAAGGCCAACATAGCACCCGCGGCCTTGCAAGGGCTCATCCTATATAGGTGAGCCTCCTGCTTTTTTATTAATCGCATTATGTATGGACATGTTTATTAATATTTAGGTGACTAATCAAAACATATTTAAATTAAATAATGTATTCATTTCACATTGTACATGTTTGTACGTATGTAACTAAGGATGAAAACGTCTAGTGCATAAAGTCTGTAATTTTTTATTGTTTTTGGTATTGTGTTTTTATTGGAAGAAGTAATGACTGCATTATGTAAACGAGACATAATACTTTTCATGGCGTCACCTCAAAATTGAAATGCACAAACACATTTAGCACTTCTACAGCTTTTAGGGCTTCAGATACACTCGGAGTGGTAAAATTTTCTTCCTGGTCGTCGTCATCATTGTCATCGCTATTTCGGCTGTTGACAATAACATTTTGTAAAATATCTTCATCAATCGGCTCCTCACACGTTGCGAGATCTTCATCAATAGCAGAATATTCAAGTTCTTCATATCCTATGGGCAATCCTTCATTCAGAGCTCTGGCCCAGACACACAGCGGTACATCAACGTATGCCTATACTGACGTCGCTATAAACGGTAGGTTGCTAAATGCGAAGTCGTCCTAAATGGACAACACTGTACATGATTTATTTTAATTAAATTATTTAAGGGTGGCCTTAGATTAAAGCTTTGTGTTAGGCATTCTCAGAGCTTATTTTTTGTTATATATTAAGTATCTCAAGGAAACCAAAAAACTACACGTACTGTGTTTATTTCGCCGGTTCTTCTAGTGGACTTAGCTTGAAACTGGTGGTAGATTGGTTTTGACGTTCAATGAGCTGCATTTCTGTTCAGTAAAATTATTTCATTGCATCTATATTGGTGGACCATTTATTCTAGATTATATTGCCCCTTCGTATTCAGTTTAAAAAAAAAACCAAAACTTAATTAAATATTTAACCATTTCTTGTAACAAAAGTATCTATCACTTAGTAATCGCGTACTTATTGCGCCAATCATTAACTTATGATTATGTCATTTATAGCAATTAATCAAAATCGTCAGAAAAGGGTTAGTTAATAAGTACATATAGTTGTGAATGCAATAAATAGACTTGTAATATAATTTTAGTTATCATTCTTCAGTCATACTTTAAGCAGTGTAGTGTAACAGTCAACGTCGTTGTAAAGTTTTAACAGTGATTATTAAAAATGGATCTTCATTTGCATTTAACAGTCGCATCTCGCGCTCTAGACCGCAAATGGGGTAGACCAATCGACTTAGAAGACGACTGTACGGATTTTAAAACGTGCCTTCCCGCCGAAATAGATCTACCATCAACTACATTTTCATCTGAAGAATATTTGAGGGCAGTTCAAAGGAAATATAAAACAAAACGGATATCTGTTGATAGTTCAAGTTGCAGAACTGTCTTAACGTATGAAATGGTTTCTTCGGAAGATGAGATTTTAAATGCGGTATTTGCTCCAACGGAAGCTGTATGTTGTGAGAAAGGTTCTCTGACAACGGCAGTAATGGGCGAGAGAAAGGCTCAACCGAAGAGTATTTTGAAAAATTTGAAGAATAATTTACTACTTGTGAAGAATTAAAAGTAGTTTATTGATTTTTAGTACGTAGAGATTAAGTTTATAACAAAATAGATTTAAGAAATGTATATTTTAAGTACTACCAGTTGTTAACTCTAGTTATATGAATTTATTCTTTTTATTTAGTTTTTAGAAATCTAAATATTTGATACTTAGTAAATTGTTATTAAAATTTTTAAAATAAATCAATTTGTTTAAATAAAACACCAGCTTCCATATAATGTATATTTTAACATCTAACTATTATTTACATCACAAAATAATAATACTAATATTAGTATTATGCAGGCAAGTTCATTTCTTTACAATAAATAATTAAAAATACACTAACAATTAATTACACATAGGGCTCAAAATATTTAATAGCAGTCGTCATAGGTTCTTCGATGATTTTATTCGTTGGATTTCTCGCGCGCATTTTTATATCCTTAGGTTTCAGCACGTTCTTGTGGTTAGCGTTCGGCGGTCGCATGCCCAGGTAGTGCTTGCTCGGCGAGAAAATCGACTTAGAACTGAGACCAGACGTCTCTAGGAAAAAGTCAAAAGCTCCCTTAGACCTCGCCTCAGCTTCGTTCTTCATAATCACAGCCGGTTCACACTTAACCGTATTATATGAACCACTATTACTTCCTGATGAATTACTCGACTCTATGTCAAAGTTCCTAACAGATTCAGTCTCTAAATTTTCAATATTCGATAGAAGATCCGGCTTGTTCGACAGTTTGCCGTTTTTTGTTGCATTCTTCACGTCGCCACTCTCGCGGAAGCCATTCTCCTTTTCACTATTGCATTCGTTGTCCCTCTCGGGCAGACAGACGTGTTCGGCAATGACGTCAGAAACAGAGTCGTCGCTACTTCCAGAGCTGATGCGGTACTCCTCCGCGGCGATGCTGCCAAGGTCCTCATCTATCTTAAACTCTTCAAAACTCTGGGACAAATCAAACTTGTCCATCTCATCGAAGTACTCAGCTTTGTGCTGTTCTGGATTAGTCGCTTCAAGCTTCTCCGAAGCGTGATTGAACTGGTTGTCCAGATCCGTTAGGTTTATTTGCTTGCCAATTGTTTTCACGCCTTTGTTTATCTCTGAGAGTATCGAAGACACGCTATTGCCCATTTGAATGGACCCGCGCGGATCAATTTTCGGCTGAAGGGCGTGAATGCTGAAGTTGGCCAGATAGCTGTGCGTCTGGAAGGAAAGATCCTCGTTCGGTTTCTCGTCCTCGTCGGGGATGATGATCTCGGTGACTTGCGGCAGCTTAGGAATGTCCTTGTCACTGATCTTGGTCAGCATCCTGGGCAGCGCGACCACCTTGGCGACGCTGTTCCTCTGAATCGCATGAGGATATTGCTCGTTGTGTATTTCGACCGTCGGCTGCGTGAGGAGTAACTCTCTCTTCCCGTTATTGACTACTGGAACATTTATCTCGGAAATGGAGCAGTAGTCGGGCTCAACGCTCTTAGATATTACCACGTTACTCACGATTCTCTTAACGTCTGCAACCCGTTGATTAGCCGCAACGGCTTCAGAGTCTAAAGATTCTGTCAGCGTTTTGACAGTATTCTCAGCTTTCCATTTGGCGGAAAGGTTCTTCGGCTTCGGCGGCAGTGCGGGTGGAGTTCGTGGCACTTTTCTCTTGTTAAACATCTTCATCGACCCGAGGTGCTCTAACTTCATATCAGAATTGTTGCTCAAGTTTCGGCTCTCAATGTTGGCAGCGAGGTTCTTCACAATGGACCCGCGTATTTTTGGAATGGTCGGTTTATTGTCGCTAAGAGGCTCTGGCGGTAACGGCAGAGACTTCGGCTCCACTGATTTTGTAACAATCGGTTCATATTCATTGCTGTAAATGCTTTGAATCTCATATTGGAATCCCTGCGCTGTGTTCGGCACCTCGTAGCTATGTTCAGACGCTGTTTCCAAACTGAATTTAACAATTTTGTTTGCTCGTCTGTCTGTCCGAGGCAGGGTATTGTTACCTGTTGGCCTAATTTTATCATCGTACGATATGCTGTTTAACGTAGAGAACTGTACACGTTTCGTAGTGGCCTTCGGGCTTGGGGTCGGAGCTTCACTTGACTTTGAGTTATCATTGCTGCTGTCATCTAACGAGTTTTGAAGAAGAATCTGATTAACGCATTCAAGAACCGGGTTGTTCTTGTAAATTTCATGTGGCGGCGTGTCATCTGCATCGCTGGTACTGGAATACCAATTCTCATTAATCGCAGGAACTGCTTTTTCCGCTTCCGACACGATATTATTGTTTTTGTTATCAAAAAGTGCATTAAATTTATCATTTCTTATTATATTATTGCAAAGTACTTCATTTTTGGCTGATATTATCTCTGCATTAATGATTCCACTATTAAGACCTTGTATTAAAGCATTATCAGCGGGCTTAGAGCTGGCGTCAATAATTCTAGGATCCAAACAATCCATGTCTTGTTCTTGATCACTGACGTTACAGTACCATGGTTTTTCCACGACTTCGTCACTGAGAACCTTATTGAGAAACATTTGTCTATTGGCCTTGATTTCCTCTGACGCCTGACGTTTTATGCCATGCAATCTTTCTATTTTGGTGGAATACGTTTTCTCCGAGTCGCTCAATGTTCCTGCTAGCTCCTGTTCCTTTTTAACAGCTTCGTCTATGAGTTGGTCTATTGTTATTGAAGCTTTTCTAATATCGTTTGCGATTTGGTTCGCAATGACATCGTCGTCTCGGCTTAGTTGGCAATTCATACCAAAGCAGTCATCCGCACTGCTACTGTTATTCGTTGGATGATCGTAAGACTTTTGTGTGTCTTGTTGCTTACCTTTCCGACTTGAATATTTCCTCGACCTGCGGAACATATCTCGCCTAACAAAAGCCTGTTTATTCTTTATGAAAGTTCCTTTACTCCCAGCGCTAGTAGTGTTGCCTTCCTCACTGGAACTAGTATTGCAGTATGCAACATCATTCTTCGGCAATTGAAAACTCTTACTTAATCTAGTGTTCTTTTGGAAAACCGGTGGTGATTTTCGTTCACGATAACTGTTACTCCTCGCAAATGTATTCGGCAATCTCGAATCTGTACTTTCTAAACTTTGAAATTCGGGATCCGTCTCAATGTTTGTCTGTTCGCTGGTGAATCCCAGCAGCTGTTGACAGTTGCTACAGTAAGATTTGCGTGCTTTGAGTTTAAGTATCTCCTCTTGCTGCGATTTGATTATTTTCTCCTTTTGTCGGAGCGATACGCGAATTTGTTTCTGCTCTCTGGTGAGGCGGGATTCTAATAGGACGAGAGATCTCAAGACTAGAGCGAGTTGGTCTTGTCGAAGTCTCCTCTCTTGGACCGCTTGCTTCTCTTGAGCCACGAGCGCTTGACCTGCCTCAACAAGCTGATGCCGCTGTTTGAGAACCGACTCTGACTGTTGTTGCAGCGCACTCTTCACGGCATCCAACTCCCGCCGCAATTCCATCGCCTCCGAGCTGCTGTCCATCTGAAAAGTGACAAACGATCGTTAGCTTCCCAGCTATTAATCACCAACGACTTTTCTATAATTAAACGTCAGCGTGATTATAATCGCATAGCATTAATAGACTCACAAGGAGCGAAAGGTCAAGTACGAGAGAGGCAGGTTTTTGTCAAAACATTCGTTGCTATTGCACACACGTGTTGCGCGAGTCGAGACCTAAGTTTGATTGGATTCGATCGGCAATAGGTAGTTATTGTTTACTTGTTCGAAGTCCACGCGATATGGAGGTCAGACGAAATGCGGGACGTCGCGAAATGCTATCGGTGGCGGAATTAACGTCGTGTATTTCGCGACATACCGTTATTCCTGGATTCGCATGCACGTTGATCGTACGGGGAAATTGGCGTGTGATTTGTACATTTTCATCCATACGACACGCGGCTTTGATGTGCTCCGTGACTGAGTAAATTAAATATCATTCGGCATCTTATTCTTTAAATGCGAATATTAAAATTTAATGAAACCTAATGAAAACTGATTCTTTATAGTATCGAGTATAGACTAACATATCTATTATAAACTTCTTAACTGTCAAACCAAAAAATCAATTCGACGTATATTTATTCTAATTTTCCCTTTCCTTGAAAGCTGATGTAACCAAGAACTGAATTATATAATTAAAAGAGGAAAGTTACCCCTTATGATGATCATTGGGTTAAAATTGTAATTTCGCTAGTACCTAAACATTAGTCGTAAAGTCGTGTCAGCACAAACAATTGAACTTTGCTTTTGTTTGTGTACGCAAGCGAATTATATAACTTTATGAGAGTTCAACCTTTATAATGTTATGACTGCTTTTATATTACAATCTGATTTTCATAAACTAAAACAACTTACAACATTCTTTTTACATAAAATATGGTATATATGAAAAGTATTTATTAATGTAGGGTCACATCTTATTCATCATTCATCATTTCAGCCGTCAGACGTCCACTGCTGGACGGCCTCCCCCTTGAGGGAGTGTTTGCCATAATCGCCACGCTTGGCAGGTGTGTTGGCGATCGCAGTTCAGTTATATAGTCGGCGGAGGACGCTGCTGCCCGGCCTCCGGTATTCCCTTTAGTCGCCTCTTACGACACACACGGTATTATTTGGGGAAGCGCAATTCTAAGCCGGCGTTTCACGGCGCACATCTCATTAATTCTTTATAATTTAAATGTCCACAACTATCGAACTAACTAGCATAAAAGCCAGCAACGCACCCGCGATACAACAGAAACTCGAGGTGTCAACTAGAGATGGACCGGTTGTCCTAGGTGAACCTCAATATTTTCATTAAAAAAATAAACAATACCATTGAGGGGTTTGGTATCTCTGGTAACAAGCCCGTGGGAAAGCCATGCTGAAGCTTCTGCTGACGTATTAACTGGGCCGGCTCGTCCGAAGTGATAGCACGGGCTCACAGAATATTCAGCGAGAAACGGTACTTGTCCTGCGTTCCACAGAGTGAGTGAGGCTATCGGAGGCCCTTAAAAGAGCCGCTTAAGCGGCGTGAAAAATCGGCAACACAACCAGTGCGGCGCGGCGACTTTGGTGGAGTTGTTCATGAGTGGCGGTGTTCTCTTGCCATATAGGAGACCCACCTGCTTTTGCCTTTATTAATTAATTAAAAAATAATTAAAATTTATTATATTTAAAGCTTTAGCTAAAAAAACCTTTGTAAGATAATTTTGAAAAGATTATTGTTTTTATATTGGAACTTTAGCCGTTTGAGTTATGAAAATGTATTTCGTCAGATTCGTGCTAAATCCCGATATCAGTTGAGATACGATAAAACGTCCACACAAGAGTTATCAAAGACAGGACTGTCACTCGTGACATGTCACAGAGTAGAAACAAGTGATATTGTTAAATATATGAATTCCCAGAACGATTGTTCCAATTCGAGAGCGTAAAGAAATCGCGCGAAAGAAAGCCGCCGCCTGCCATATTGGGCTCAATTCGACATTACGTGAACTCTCCATAACTTCTTAAAATACTTTTTCCTTTACCTAATCGCTTCTGTTCTTAATATTCAGTGGATAACTCAGCATTCGGGTTGGTCTTAGTCTTGCAGCAATAGTCTTGCAAGTCTTGAAATTACCTATTAGACTATTGATATTTCTTTCAGTTTACTTCAGACCTTAGAAAAACCTATCAGAATAGGAATATTTTGAGGTTGAATTAGCAAAGCCATAGTAAAGACCAACCAGGTTTATAAAATATGTCTAAAGATTTAATGAGAAATTCCAAAAATCACTGCCAAAAAAAGCTGCAAGTCGCGCGAGTCTTGCAGGCTTAGTCTTGTTCTTGCTCAAGTTTTACACTGTCAGTCTTTATCGTCCTAAAATTAGGCGGTCTTGGTCTTGCATTTGGGCAACACTAGTTTGGGTCTTCTGGTGGTAAGAGATCACCTACGTTTATTGAAAACCGCAGCGCCGTAGGAGCTTCAGTTGTGTTGCTGGCTGTTTAAAGCGCTCAAGTTTTAATTATGCTAAACTAGATGATCTTTCAACTTTACTAACTTCAGTGGCTCTCTCACGGGGAACATGGTGTTAAGACACAGAAATCATTAAACCCTTCTAAAACTCAAAACACTAATTGGATCGGCACGTCTGAAGTGATACCACGGGCCCACATAATACTCAGTGTGAAATAGTAGTTGTACTTGAAATGGTGGCTCTACTGTGTTTTGCTGAATGAGTGAGGATATCATAGGTCCTTAAAAATGTCGCTTAATTGGCGTTAAAGGCGGCAAGACAACCAATGCACGGATGCGCGCAATGTGGCCCGGTTGTCCATGGGCGGCGGTGTTTTCTTATCATTTGGAATTATACGATAAAAATTACTAGCTAAGTACTAACGGACTTATTAAAATATTTAAACTATAAAATGTGAACGC
>DWCF01003662.1:0-18887 GCA_018230265.1 Delias oraia
CATGGGCGGTGGTGTTCCCTTATCATATAGGAGACCCACCTGCTCCGTTGATCGCTGTTTGATTGCACATATTCAATTGTTCCTTAAGGTAAGAAACATGTTATGTTTTTACAAACAAAAGTCCGATTTAACTAATATAATAGAGTGTTTTTAAATTATATTTTTATTGTTCAAGACTTACATATTTCTTTACGAAGTAATATATGAACGATGCTTAATTTGTTGTGAAAATCGATTTTAATTTACATACAATTTAAATTTAATTTAATTCTTATATTTTATATAGAAAATAAAAAATAGTTTCATTTGAATATAAGTCTGTGTAATCTTAGTTACAAAACTGAGAAACCATTTGATTACAGAGATTTCCAACCTATTTCAGCCACGGATCCCTAGGGATTCTAGGACAGTTTCTAGTAATTTATCAACATTTTTATTTCTTTAAAAAATCTAGTATTAAAAATATTTATTACTTCAGATGTATTATTTGTTTCTTGTTAGATATTTTATTTTTCAAAATAAAAGCGTTTGTTTGAACACATTATATTTTAATAAATGGTTAGTGAAATTAGTCTTATTTATAATTATGTATAAATATAGCATACGTTGTTTTTATTTTTTTTATTTATATGTGTGTACGTCTAGCTTTATATTTTCCAAATTAAAATTATGAAAATAAGTAAATAAATTCTGTGATATTATCATAATTTGTATAAATAAAGATTTTATTTAAAATTGATTGTTTGAAGAAATGGTACTACTTCGCATTGGTATTCCTTTGACACCTTTTTCATCAAAATCATACCAAGGAGTAGAAAAAAGTCAAAAAATTTACACGATAACCTCTTTTGGGGTTTTTTTGCGAAAGTTAATCGAAAAAGTGGTGGCTTATTAACCATAAAATCATAACCAATCAAATATACACATTTCTTTTAAAAATTTCTTTTGAATATTTCATTTTTCAACAATATATTTTTACAATAATGTTAAATTTATAAATTAATCTAAAATCTAATTCTAATTATAATAAAACATCTTAAATTACTGACAAAAAATAAATAGTCTGAATTTGTCAAATTATAATTTTAAAAATGCCATTTAATATTTTATTTATTAAAACAAATGTGAAGATCATTTATGAAAATAATTTTCTTAATAGCTACATCAAAAACCTATTTCTTCATATATATTTATTATTGATGACAATTTGTGGATGATAATTTTGGCAGCTGTCACAGTAGGCTTGTCGTAGCGAATTAACAATACAAATAATCGTTAAAAAACTTATTCATCATTATTACATATTTATGCTGTATGGTTAGTTAAAACAACTACATAGATAATAAAATAAAAATATATATGTATGAACTGTCAAAATCATCATCCTATATTGTTCAAACTATAGATAGTAGAATAATCCTTCAATGTCTATTGTTTATTCTTCGTCGCACATGCATCCAATGTTCTTCGTCATCGTTCATTAAAGTTTTCTCAATCCAATCCATGTAGGCCTCCACCTAGATCAATTAATTATGTTGTAAATATAATTACTTTTTCGGGCGGGTCTTTTATATGGTAAGAGAACACCGCCGCCCATCATCAAATGCTCTATAGTCCACGCATTCGTTGTGTTGCCGGCTTTTTACTCTACTTAAGCGGTATTTTTAAGGGCTTCCGATATCCTCATTCTCTCAGCGAAACACAGTAGAGACATCGTTTCAAGTACAACTACTATTTCACGCTGAGTATTCTGTGAGCCCGTGGTATCACTTGATGAGCCGGGGCAATTAGTTCAATATGGATCTCACACGGGTGCGACACTATTAAAACACTCCGTCAGCCACTATCAAGCCCCTTCAGAGAACGAATAAATTATAAAGTATAATTGTCCAGTCCGGGATTCGAACCTGACACCTCTCGCTTCATGTTAGACTTATTAAACTTAGCTACGAAGCTTTCAAAAATTATTAAAAATTATTGGAACGTGTAAATAAATTCAATTGGTTTAAAAGGCAATACGTCGACAGTACTGAGGTAAAAAGCTTTAAAGTATATTATTAATAAATTTTAAATTTTAAAAAATTAAAAAATTAATAAATTTTAAAAATGTTAGAAAAGTTGGACTTATAATTTTGATTTACTTTAGTGTAAACATCGGGTTTTCCTCGGGCACAGGGGATACCCCAAGATACCACGCCAACCTGTCGACCTTCACGTACGAGTGGACCGCCAGAGTCACCCTGAAAAGTATGGTTGAAATTTAGTATTGCGAGTACAAAAATATAACTGTCCAAAAAGATTAAGTAGTGGAAATTTCTAGTAAATTCTCATAGTTCACAATCATGAGAGTTCACCGCCATCCACGAAAAATCACGCTGTAAAACATAACGGGTCATCTCAGTCAGTGAGTGGTACTGGTATTGTAATTAGTGGCACTATAACAGCGAAGAGACGGAGAACGTCTACCTAATGTGTTCTATCTCCTTCTATCGCTACTTCCTATAAATTTAATTTTTTTGTCTCTAAGGGCACTCTTTTATATTTCATCAAGTTTGAAGTATCAATTATTCTAAAAAAGATTCACTTCAATCAGAGACCTCTTTCTTAGTGGACATTTCGGGCACTTATTAAGGATCCGCGGTCGATATCCCGCCATCAGAATGATCGTGTTCTTCTTCTTTCTTTAGCCCAATTGTCCTAATATGCCCAAGGCCTCTTGTCGCTTAAATATGACTTCAATAAGGCTTTACTGAACACGAGTCTTACGTGGCATGCGCCTTCGCCTTCTTTGGTGATAGCGCAGATCTGTGTGGAGAATACTGCGTTGACATTCGAGTGTGCCTCTTTACAGTCCTCGTATGTAACAGCTTTTAGTTTCAGCTGCATCAGATCATTTGGCAGACGGCCCGGGTACTACAACATAAAAATATTTTAATGGTAGCATAATGTTAAAAAATCTATTGCTATAACTTCAACTATGTAAACAACTTGGCGACCTTGAAAGAGCGTACCTATCCCTTAAAGGCCGCCAACGCACCCGCGGCTCTGGCCCATCGAAGATAAGTGGTCGTCTACCCAAGGACAGCCCCAGTCTTTGCTGGCCTGCAGATTCGTTCTCGGCGTTATTCATAGTTTAAAGTTGTCCAATACTTACAAAAGCTTAATTAAAATGTCTTTAGAATGATTTATAGCTATATTAAAAAGGCAGTTAAAGCGTTAAACATAGATATTGCAGGACATCGGGTGCGTTGCTCGCCTTTTAGGGAGAGGTTTTCCCTTTTTTTGAAGATCCCAAATTGTAGGTATTAGATAATCAATAGGATCAGTTAACCAATTACTAAATGATTTATCTTTATAAAAACG
Source organism: Delias oraia (assembly GCA_018230265.1). Classification (NCBI taxonomy): domain Eukaryota; kingdom Metazoa; phylum Arthropoda; class Insecta; order Lepidoptera; family Pieridae; genus Delias; species Delias oraia. The sequence goes on from DWCF01003662.1 coordinate 3,364, forward strand.
GTGGCAAACGAGTAGGAGGCTCACTTAGAATAAGCGGTCCTCCGCCCACGAACACCCCCCGCAAGCGAGTGCGTTGTCGGCCTTTTAGGGAAGAGCTAATACATACAGACGTAGTACCCCATCCGGTTAACAAAAGCTCTTCATCTTTGTCCACCGGCTCATCATTCAGCTCCACAGCATCCACAGTGCTGCTGAACTCTATCGATTTGTCAGTGAACACGATCGCAATATCATTGATGATCAGATCATCGTCGTATTCTTCATGTCGCACAACTTTGCGAATGGAGTACGCCGCACCACCAGCTCGGAGTTGGTTCGTACCCACGATCGCTTTGAAATATTGGGGTTGCAGTCTGAAATTATATTAATGGAAATACGACAATACAATAATTCGATCTCTGGAAGGGCTTGACAGTGGCCGGACGAGTGACTTAATACTGTCACACCCGAGGGAGAGCAATGCTGAAGCATATGTGGACGGGCTAACAGCGGTCCTCGAGCGGTATATGTATGGCGGTGCCCGGTATCATCTCTAGACCATACGTAAATGCTAATAATAACTAATATAAATACCTAATCTGATTTTTTGCTGTTTCTTTTATTAAGAGGATTGTGAAAACTGTCCTTGAATTTCTAGAGGTTCATAGCTGCATTAGTTTGGAGATTACTGAAGCGGGCGCGTATCATCTATGCTAAGAGTTCATCAGGAAAAACCAAGCCACAATCCGCACCGTGTTGGCTTTTTAAACCACTCATAGTCTTTATATCCACTCATAGTCCCTATTTGTAAATATTTTTAAGCTTTCTATTGTATGTGTAGTTTAGGTTCCTTATGTCAATATGCAGCATACAAGATATAAGAGCCTCGTAGCTTGGTGTTAAAAGCCAACCAGGAAGCGAAGGATATAGGGGTCGATACCCGTTCTGTATGTAAAACTATCAATTATTTGGAGTTTCCATTTCTGGGACGGTTTTTGCAAGTGTCTTAAAATGTTGGGTGTGAAATTGAAATTTCTCATTACGTAGATCCGGGATTTGTTTGGTGTTATGGTGGTTTCAGCCATGGTCCCCTAGGGATTCAAGGACAGTTTTAACGGACCCCTTAATAATATACAGCAAAAAATCAAATTAGGTATTTATGTTAGTTATTATTAGAATTGATGCATGGTCCCGAGATGACACCGTGGACCACAGATGGGAAATGTAAATAGAGATTTCATACAAATAGTAGATAGATAAAAAGTAAGTCATACCCGTCAACACAATGAGCGGCTGTCAGAATAACTCGCGGTGTGACGATGGAGGCCCCACAGAAGTGCCTCACGCCCCAAATGCGCAAGGAGACCTGGTAAGGTACGGACCCGTTTGGTGCCTTCGTACCACCCACGATTCTCTCCCAGTCATCGCGTTTCTCTGATGAGAAGAACTCGGCTGATGCTAAAGGAAATTCAAATATCAATAAGGAGTTTTTTGGTTTCTTTGAAACACTATGGATAGTGGCTGTTCCAGGCGTGAGCCATATCTGCGACCATTATCAATTACAACTTTTGATCAATCCAAACATTTGTTGTATACTTATGATATATTTTTATAAGATATATCATAGATATTTTTTTATAAAGTAGTGTTTGTCAAATGGTATCCTCACTCACTCAGCGGAACAATAGAAGTAGGTACTCATTCACGCTGGTATTCTGTAAGCCCGTGGTATCGCTTCGAACGAGCCAGTACAAATACTGCGTATGCATATGCGGCTCTCCTACGGGATGATGATATCAATCCGGAGAAGCCAACCCATTTAGAGCGTCAGCATGGCTCTCCCACGAGAGAGATAGTTTTAAGATACTCACCCAGCCACTGATAAGTCCTAAAGACTAAAAACAATTAAGAAACTGTTAGGCCAGATTTTAACTAAATAGTTCATACGACGTTCATCGGATCATCTAATTGCAAAAAACATTAATTTACGGTATATAAGTGGTTGAATTTTAAGCTTGGAACCAAAAAGTGGCTGTCAGAAGTGGGATTCGAACCCACGCCCACAGAAGTGGACTGCGACCTGAACGCAGCGCCTTAGACCGCTCGGCCATCCTGACTTGATAAAAGCGACTGAATTAAATTGTACCAATTAAAACGAGATTTAAAACTGTATAAATATAGTATTTTTCACCAACAATTTGTAATTTTCCCACTAAAAATTATACCGCAAGCGAAGGAAATTCAATTCTGTTTTTATTATATATCGGATGATAGGAGATGCCTTGATGGTAATTGGTCATCGCCATCAATATTACCAAAGAGATGCCTGCCCCGTTGCCCGCTATCAGCACTCTACATAGAGGGCTTTCCAAACTTATTTACACCATGACGCCCTATAGAATTGTTTTTTTTCTAGCGACACCCGTCTCCCATAATCAAAGCTACCTATTCTACTTTAAATGAACACAATAGTTAGCCTAAGTGGTTTACAGAAAAACTACAGATAATATTTTGTGCTACAAAAGATGTACAAAACAAAATAAGAATGTAAATCAATAATACTAATTGTTATTACACTAGTAATAGGAAGAATGCTAATTCCCCATGGTGTTAGCATTCTTCCGACGCACCGTTTGGAAAGCCCTAGTCTATACAATAAAAATAGAAAAATATTTACAAAAATATTTACCGAATCCACAAATCCCGGCGAAAATCACAACAACATACATCGTTGAACGAAACTAATATTTTCGCGCGATAAAGCTATATATATGCAGGTAGAACATTATTCAAATATGTAAATGCATTCTCCGTTTAATGATACCGCATAATTCTAAGATAGGACCCCTATTAATTAATCAGAATTGAGATGATGGATGCGTGGCGGCCATGGTTCGATTCCCGGTCATGGTAAAATTTCTCCACTTTACCATGTCAAGAATACTAAGAAATCGAGAATACTAAAAACTCTACTTATTTAGCTATATAAAATATGTTGAGTTAGCTATGTTGTCTTATTAGCCTACTACGAAACGAGAGCTGTCTTGTTCAATTACCGGTCCGAACAAAAAATAATAATTTACTTGATCTTTAGTAGACCTTAACAGTGGCGAGTTCTAAGGACTATCTTCCCGTGGGAAAGCCTTGCTGAAACAATTGCTGATGCAATTGGGACTCACAGAATACCATCCTAAAACATTACTTGGACTGTGTGTCGATGAGTGAGTGTGGGTATCGAAGTCTCTTGAAGTAATACCGCTTAAGTGGTGTAAAAAGGTACAAGAGGTTAACATAACCAAAGTGTCGATTGTGGCGCGGTTGTCCATGGGTGGCGGTTATCTCTTACCATAGAGAAGACCTGGCTACTCCGTTGCATGCTATACCAGAAATATATGTATTCATAATATGTGTATTCATCATCGAACATCGAGGCTGAATAAAAAATTTCATACGTAACAGTCAGATAGTTGTCGTTCCAAATCGAGCGTTTTTTTGTGCCGTGCACCACTTCTGTATGGAATCAATTGCTTGCAGAGGTATTTTCAAACCAATATTCAAAGAAAGAGCATACATAGGTGGACCTTATGGCCTAGCAATGGCAAGGCTTCTAAAAAGGAGCGTAACTATCCCTATAAACCTCGCACCCGCAGCCTAACATGTGTCCATGGGCGAATCATATATTTTAGGTGAGCTTCCTGCTCGTTTGATTCCGAAACCGAAGCCCGACACAAAACATGGCGTTATATTAAGAAACCGTAGTTAGTGTAAGCTAATTTAGCATTGGAATGAATAATTCATATCGGTTCGCGTCATAAATACATCATTATCACTGTTATACATTGACAGGATATGATACGTAAGTTACGCGGCGAATTTTAATTTTTGAACTGCGTGTAGGAATAGAATAGTGGGAGGTTTTAATATATGTATATAAAACGACTATGTTAAATTAACATTATTTATAATAGAATAAGAATTTCAGAAGTAGCATAGTAGTGTTAAATTGAACTACTTACTCAAATCTAAAGATAATTTATACTAAATATTTTAAAGAAGTTTTAGTAGGTAAAAAAAACGAATTGAAAAGTAGCAGAAAACTAAAACAATACATTCATCTTTAATTCTATACATTTTGCATATGAAAATTGGGAGGCACACAAGCTTGGTAAAACTTCGGTTAAGCTCTTCTCCACCTATCCACCGCCACACGCCAGGTGTGTTGCCGGCCTTTAAGGAATAAGAAACACTCTTAATTTTGAAGATTACCAAGTGCTATAGCTGGTGATTCTACAAAAATGGTTACTTAAAGAATAATTTTAAAAGTTATATTGACTTATCCATTGTTAGTAACTCTGGAAGGCGGCGCCTCGGAAATTTTTCCATGGCATACGTGCGTATTTGATGACAATTTAGCCGCAAATTAGTGGGGTTTATGAATGGAAAATATGGGACAGGAAGTGCATTGATTGACTGTCAACTTAAACTGACAGTTAGGACACGTACGATCAAGGAATGAGATATTTATTATATTTCACCATTTCTATATAGTATAATTGTATGAAACCTCACGTACATCTTCGAGAGTCCCGTAGCTTAGTTATCTTTAAAGCCAACCACGAAGCGAGAGGTATTGGGTTCGAACTCCTTTACGAATAAAAATTCACATTTGAATGTGTACTCGACGTTCTTAAAGAAGCTATCAATTCGATGTGATTTTTTTTACAATTCTCCATTCTTTTCACATCGTAAATTTAAAAAAAAATGCCGAATGAGATAGATACGAAAGAATATCAAAAGTGAAACGGTCGAATTTTTGTTCGCTGCATAGTATTCAGTAACTATAAGAATTGTTTCTAAGAATCGCGTCTTTTTATTTATTAACATTTAAAAAATGCTTTAAAATATGTTTGATTTTCCATAAATAAATGAAAAAATACTATTAATATTCTATAAAACTCCGTTGAAACGATTACTTTTTAAAGGCCTCACTCACTCTGCGAAACACATTACAAGTACTGTTTTACGCGGTTGAACCAGTGGTGTCAACCCCTCCAGAGACCAAATAAATTATAAATTAAATTATAATTTGCCCGGACCAGGATTCGAAGCTGATAGCTCTGGCTTTATCGTAGACCCATAAAAGCATTTAGCTGCGAGGCTCTCAAAATATTGTTTGTCAATTGCAATGTCAAAATATTGACATTCTAGCTGAGAGGACAGACAAACATGCCATGCGCATGTTTAAACATTATCACTGACATTCGAGAGATGTGGAGATTGCTCATCGGGTTTACATGTAAGATATTATTTTGCAGACAGTAACTTAAACTTTCAAAATGTGATAAAATTATTACAATATCCTTTTGTATATATATTGTGAAGGCTAAAAACAGTTAAATTGTTGAATATTTTTGGAACCGATTGTTCACGTGTTCTAATAAAGAAAGCTATCTCTGGTCGGTTGGTACGAATAATATTTTCATTTGCAATAAAACTTAGCATTTTTACATTGTGTCACAAAAGGTATATAGTGCTAACACGTATTGCAAGAATATTTCTTTGCACGCAAACTATTGTGAGAAGTCCGAATTAATTGTTAAGTAATGTTTATATTATATTTATATTAACCATACATTCTGTTAAATTATAAAAAGTACAGTTATTCAATAAATCCTATAGTTTACTTGAAGGGGGCCTTGGTCCGGAGGCTAAATCACTAAATGATTGTTTGTGGTTTTTCTTATGAACTTCTCCATACTTTGGTAAATTTATGCATTCAAACACTGCCTTCTTGTTTAACATTTTTTAAATTGTTTTTTTATAGTATAGCGGATAACGGAGTAGGTGGGTCTTCTATATGGTTAGATAACACCGCTCCCCATGGATAACCGCGCTACAATCCGCGCTTTGATTGTGTTGCCCGCTTGTTACGCCCTTAAGCGGCATTTTTAAGGGGCTCAGATATACTCACTCACTCTGTGAAACACTATAAAAGTACTGTTTCACGCTGAGTATTCTGTGAGCTCGTGGTATAACTTTGGATCAACCGGCTCAATTAGTGCGTCAGCATATACTTCAGCGTGGCTCTACTACGGATGCGACGGTATTAACACACTCGCCCGGCTACTGTCAAGCCCTTGCAAAGACCGAATAAATTATGAATTAAATAACAATTGTCCGGACCGGGATTCGAACCCGATACCTCTCGCTTCATCGTGCACTTTTAAAACCATTAAGCTACGGCACTACGAGATTATTATTGCGTTTCATCCGTAAAAAATTACACTCAGGCGCCTAGTGTTTTATTTCAAAAATATATGAATGAATATGTTTCAACTTCCAAGTATCCGTTGTGGTGTGCCAATTCTTTGATTGTCATGATGACCCAGCCTTCGAAGCGGAAGAGGGACCCCTAGAGGACCTGCAGTTTACCTGGCTTGGTGCGTTGCAATATATACACGGTATGTATATTTGGAAATAATTTTGTTATAAGAAACGTATGTTAAAACGTTAAACGTTGTTTTTATTATATAACGTTGTCAATGGGTGGTGGTGTTCTCTTACCATATAGGAGAGCTACCTGCTCCGTTAACCGCTATAACATTAATATATAAAGTATTCAAGATATAGGATCAGGCTATTCAGCTCGGATAAATGAGTTCTCCAACTTCCAAGGATTTACCCACAGTATAGCACCAGTAGGGCGGCGGTTGCGTTGCCGGTCTTAAAGGAATATCTAACGAATATCATTCTTTCTATATGTAAGTTATATTGATTTGATGACACTGGCAGTGGTTTCCAAATTGTTGTTTAGTGGTATAAATTGCCTTTAAACGGTGGATTGTGGAATGACATACCTCGCTGTGATACGGATGAAATTTTTATTTTGCTGTATTTTTATGTGATGTTATTCGGCTACAGCTATTAATTTCACGATCCCTTCTGAAGTTTTGCATTTAGGAACAAATTTGGTGATTTATTTTATTTATATGAAATGAATTGAAAATTTTTTATTCAACATAAGTACAAAATTTCAGCTCGTTGAACGTCAAAATCAGTCTACCACTGATTCTAAGCTACGCACACTGAGAAGAACCGGCGAAATAAAATCAGTGGGTGTAATTTTTTTGCTTCCGTGAGAACACCTTATTGAAGTGAACACCTTATTCCTAGGGCGTGACATCATTTACAAAATCATTACCACTATATTATGCGTTATCACACAAACTCCCTCAACAATTTCTTTAAATTTATTAAGAAAAAGAGTTTGAATGTTTTCTGAGATCCTATTGTAAAAACGTATCGCGTTACCGCTAAAAGAATTACTTACTTTACTGATTCTGATGACTGCTAAAACCAGTGTATGCTTATTTCGTTTCTGATTGTGAATATCGCTTTTATTGACAAAGTCATTTATATGTTTTCGAACATACATTACATGTTTAAAAACGTATTGAGATGTCAGTGACAGTCAAGACACATATTTCTTTAAACTTATCCATATATATATTATAAAATGAATGTAGGGTTGGAACACATTCATTCTTACTAGAATAACAAAGCACCACTTGTTCCAGTGAAGAACGGCACTCCGCATTACTTTAGAGTGCCTCGCGTGATACTTATTAGCCGCCAATTTGTGCTGACGACCGCTGTCGACGCCGCTCTCATACCGAAAGGTTACGCCTTGTACGTGCATCCCTCTATACATACATAATCTCTTAGGCATACACTGATGTCGTGAATCGTTCATTAAAATGTGTCATCATCGGGAACTGAAATATTATGGATCGTATATAAATTATATCTTTATTCAAATGGAATCAAACACGATTTCTCACTTGAAAACTTTACGGGCAAGCAACCCAGTCTGCTTATATTCTGCCCATGTTAACATGTGGAAATCAGACGTCGCTCTACTTTGTACGCACCCGCCGTGTCCGATTTACATTACATTGTTTATTATATTTCGGCCAATTTAAAACAAACCATTATAAATCACAGCCTATGTGATGCCTAGCTAATGTATGAGCTATATTATTGCAGTTTCATTTAAATCCGTTTAGTAGGTTTTGCGTGAAAGAGTAACGAACATTCATCCATCCATTCTTACAAACTTTCGCTTTTGTTGGAGTTGATAATTCTAAAGAGCAGTTTCCCCCGCGCATGGGCAGCCCCAGTCACTGTCGAGTTGCCATACGGTTGTTCATAATTTAAGAACTCTTTTCGCAGAGGAAACGTGGTCTTTGGTGATTACGAGCGCGATGAAGTGGAATGCAAGATATCGCTAGAAGAGCTGTCGGCGGGAAAGGAATGCCAGCCGGCGGTTCTGTTGATGCCCGTCGCGGATGTGTTGCTGCACCCCGAATACAAGCATTTCGGCGTTAAGCAGAGCATCGCGCTCTTGAAGCTCATCACACCTGTTAAATCTCGTGCGTTGCTTAGTGAACTTCACTTATTATATTCAATTACTAGACCCGGCAGACGTCATCCTGCGCGGTCCTATTATGAGCCCTCAGTATTACCTTGGCCCACTAAACCCGAAAAACCATAGTACTAAAAACAAATCGTCACTTTTTGTATTGGGGAAAAAAGTAATAATATTTTTGAGGATGTCTGTCACTTCCATACTTCCATACAGTCTAATTAGTGCATAGCATATGCTTCAGCATGGCTCTACCCATTATAATGTTTGCCTTTACACTGTCTCCAGAGTACATGGTGCCGGCATGCCTGCCCTTCAAGAACTTCGCCTTGTCCAAAAGTGGAAAGCAAACGACGGACAGTTTATTTCACATAGATTTCTCTACTGGTAACTTTAAAACATAACTTAATTATTTATTTATTATAGGATTTATTAATAACAGTTATTAATGCCAATCATTTTGCTCTTTACCTTTTTTACGCCGTTTCGAAAGCGCTACTGAACACTATTTAATAATATTTATTACTTTATATATTATTATTATTATATATAGACTATGCATTAAATGCAAACGTAAAGGAGACTCAGCCAGAATAAGCGGTCCTCCAGCCATTGTCACCCCTAGCCCTTGTAGAGTCACGGGTGCGTTGCCGGCTTTTAGGAAATATGTACGCTCTTTTCTTGAAGGTTCTTAAGTCGTATTTATGTAAATAAATGAGTGATCAAACATAAAAATAAGTACACAACCTATAGAAAAGATAGATTAGAATAATAATTAGTTTATAAGTCTCCCGAACTAAACTGTTTTTGTCTTTAATGTAGACGCCGATCTTATAAAACGCTTTCTGAATAAGTATTTTCTTTTCATAATTTTTGAACGCACTAGTTGGCTCGGCGCGTCCGAAGTGATACCATGGGCTCACAAGAGTACTCAACGTGAGATAATAGTTGTACTTGAAACGGTGCCTCTAATGTTTCGCCGAGCGAGTAAGGATATCGTAGGTCCTTAAAAATGCCACTAAAATGGCCTAAAGATCCAGCAATACAACCAATGCGCGGACTGTGGCGCGGTTGTCCATTGGCGGCAGTGTTGTCGTTCCATATAGGAGACCCGCCTGCTACGTTGTCCGTTATACTATAAAGAAATAGAATAGAACTATTATAAGACCTAAACATAAAAATAACTCTCTTTCAGAGGTGCCAAGAGATTTTGTCGAAGAGGAGAAAGAGATTCAGAAAGTGAAACTGCTACCGAGAGAGCTCTGCTATTTGTATGATGCACTTCCTTTGAGAGGAGTAAGTTTATTTGTTTTTAAGAGATGAGTTTTTTGATTAAAATCACAACATAGCAACAAAAACACTTTATCATATAAAAATGAATCGATTTCGCTAATTGTTTTTTTATAATACTACTTACGCAGAGAAAAGTATAGAGATAATAAAATATCTAAGTTTACGGGTGAGAGTTGTCTTAATTATCATTCTTAATTTGACAAGTTGAGTCCATTACCGTAAGATGTTAAAACTTAAGAGTACCGTGATATTTGACACGTGCACAATTGCTTGTACTATTTCAACAGGAGTATTTTTTTGAGTATATATTTTTTATAGTACTGCGGACAACGGAGCAGGTGGGTCTCCTATATGGTAAGAGAACACCGCTGCCCATGAAAAACCACGCCACAATCCACGTAGTGGTTGTGTTGCCGGCTTTTTTTTACGTCACTTTTTAAGAGTATCAGATATCCTCACTCACTCTGAGAAACAATATAAATACCGTTTCACGCTGAGTATTTTGTGAGCTCGTGGTAGCAGTTCGGACGAGCCGGCCCAATCAGTGCGTCAGCAAATGCTTCAGCATGGCTCTGCCACGGGTAATTCTTTCGTATAGTCTTTCGAACCTTGATGTTATATAAATATTTACGATAAATTATCGGATAGAAAAATATCATATTTACAATATAAATACTTTTTAATGAAAACTTTTTTGTTAAAATTCTATTGCAAAGAACGGAGTAGGTGGGTCTCCTATATATGGAAATATTCTTGAGCAGTATAACACTAGTATATGTTTTTAATACTCCAATAGAACGTCACAAAGCTGCCGAAAGACCGCGTGGCCTGTAGCACTGGTTGTGGCTTCCATTCCGGTTCCCCGCTCTTCATTCATGAGCACACAGGTCACTGGTCAATTGTAGCCGTATCCCAAGGTAACAATTCTCCAAAAAATGCTCATATTTTTAGGTAAAATCATTCATAACTAACTAACTCATTGAGTCAGTAATCTATGTTAACCAATTAACAAAAAATAACCTTCTCCGATAAACAAAAATCATAGATTTTTACGATTGTAGGTAAAATCATTATTTCTCAAGTTATAAACCTCATTGATTCGTAGACACTATAATCTGTGTTAATAGATGAAACATCTATTAAAGTTTTTCTTCAATTTTGTAGTAAGGTGGCCCGACAACCAAGCGGCGAAACACAGTGGAAGCACCGTTTCACGCTAAGTATTCTGTGATCCCGTGGTATTACTTCGTGGCGTAAAAAGCCGGCTACACATTCAATGCGCGGGCTGTCGCGCGGTTGGTGATGGCCTGCGGTGTTCCCTTACCATATAGGAAGATCCACTTGTTCGGTTCTCAGCTATACCATTTTAAAAAATATAGCCTAAAGAACTGGTATAATTACTACGGCAGGTGGGTCACCGTGCCAAGACCCGCTGCGTATCCGCCGTCCCCCCGCTCCACCCCTTCATACCCTGCTTCACCCGTACGTGCCGTGGATCACCGCCGCCATCACTGGCAAAGCAGTCGGCTCTTTTGCCAAGGATGACCCATTTGGTAAGTCATAGACCTCATTATTGGAGGGTTTAGAAGTTATAGAGGGTTTTAGTGGCAAACTGTTCAGTTAGGTTGGTCCAACTTCGAGAAGGAGCCTCAACAGGAAGACCAACAATTTGTTGGTCAATCGACGGATTCAACTCGGATGCGTTTCAGAAAACTCAAGTACTTCTTCTCGTCCAAAATACCTCCAGTGCCTGACGATGAAACTCTTAAACCAGTGCGTGTTGCCAGTGTTGACTTACGGATCTGAAACGTGGTCGCTCACGATGGGCCTGATGGAGAAGCTCAGAGTCACTCAGTGAGTTATGGAGAGGGCAATGCTCGGAGTCTCGCTGCGAGGTCAAATCAGAAATGAGGTAATCCGTAAATGAACCAAAGTAACCGACATTGTCCGCTATATTAGTATTATAATTGTCCGGACCGGGATTCAAACCCGATACCTTTTGATAAAAAGGATATTGTTTAAAGGTAGTTCTTATATTTAAGTCTGTCTCTGAAAGAGGAGTCTTTTCAGGATATGTGATGCCCAGGTCTTATGTTCTATCTATCTACGACTTGCTGGGGCACACGTGGGTCGGCCATTGGTGGATGGGCGGGCTACGGTGCTACGACAGAGGGGAGGCAGCGAACGACATGTTCAGATTCTACCATGAGGTCTTCCAGATCAAGCCAACTACCACCACGTATCTGACCTACTATCTTGAGGTGAGGTGTGAACTATCATATCTCATATAAGACAGTAATTCTAAGTACTCTTCTTTGGGGTTGTAATTATTTAATTTATAGCGGACACGGAGGAGGCGGGTCTCCTCTAAAGAAAGAGATCACCGCCCATGGACAACGCGCCACTATATGCGCTTTGATTGTGTTACCTTTTTACGCCACTTAAGCTGTATAACTTTAAGGCCTGTATATCCCCACTTAGCGAAACAGTACAAGTACTTTTTCACGCTAGTATTTGTGAGGCTGGTATTGCTTAACTAGTATATCAGCGTATGCTTTAGGCTCTCTCATGGGTTTTTCTACTCAGCATAAGTCTATGGCCCGATGCAAAATTGTTTATTGCGGTACTGATATTAAAATGGGCTTTTCAGATTTCAGCTGCCCGAGATTCAATGATTATTTGCGTCAAAGTGGGGATGCCTTATCGTCTTGGTCAGCCCAAGGTCTGGCAGCTGGATACCCCAGAGGTTAAGGTAAGGATTTTCTTCATAAAATTAAAAAATAAAATCTTACACAACCACACAATATTGAATTAGAACTTGAACAATCAAATAGAAATACAAAATCTTAAAAACGCACATTATTTTTGTGCTTTACTTTAAGAAGCCAAAAATCGGAAGACTGTCTTATTGGCTCTGTTCGTCATGGAACATCGAGGCAGACTACAAAGTTTCATTGTTATCAACTCCATGTTTGTCGTTCCACAACTTGGCATTTTAAAAGGCATTTGGTACCGCGCACTTACTGTCTGTCAAATCAGCTCCCTGCAGAGCTACTGCCAAACTAATACAACTTGGGAACCTTCAAAAAAGTGCGCAGCTATCCCTTTAAAAATGAATAATTATCAAATATTTGAAACACAATGAAACATAGGTGTAAATTACTTATTTTATATCAAACGGAAATTTTGCGTAAGCCACTCCACTAATTGTGGTTTACAGTAGCTCAGTAGGCCGGATAATTAACCGAACTCCGGATAAACGAGTTTAAAATGAATCTGCTTTCTCCCGTTTTAAACTGTTATCATAGCTTTCCCGCGTCTTTTTCCAGGTACAAGTACCCGTTAGAGGCCTACAACATACGTTCAAAATTCAGGTCGAAGCGTGGGCCTACAACTCCACGGAGTCAACATCGTCTTTGACAGATACCAGTTCCACTGAAGAGATGTGATGTCTGTATCTTAAGTTTTTAATTCCAATAAAGTAATGTTTCATTGTAAACTATGAGATATTTGGCGTGAATGTTATTTTGAGATTTCTTAAAATGTTCAGTTCTCATGTTCTCGTAGGAGAGCCTTGCTGAAGCATACGCTGCCTAGAAACTAGAATTTCCAAGATAACCGAGCAGATGGATCTCGTATATGGTAAGAGAACACCGCCGCCCGTGAACAACCTCGCCACAGTCCGTGCATTGGTTGTTTTGCCGGCTTGTTACACCGTTTAAGCGACACTTTTAAGACATTATGTCTTATTAGGTCAGCATGGCTCTTCCATGGGTGCGGCAATATAAAGACACTCGCCCGGCCACTGTCAAGCCCTTCCTGAGACCAAATAAATTATAATCGTCCGGACCGGGATTCGAACCCGAAACCTCTCGCTTCATTTTACACTTTTAAAACTATTAAGCTACGAGGGGCTCTCTGCAGAGATTATCTTCTATAACGTCACAAACAAACTATCTCCTGATAATATTCTTATAAATAATATAATTCTGCATTGAAGATCGTTTAGTTCCGAATTGATAAAGACATAACATGGTTCTGTAGGGCGTATCTCTATATTTCACTGGTAACGAGATTTTATTTGCACTCAAATCTAAACTTTAGTTCTAAAAGATAAAGATGGTATTGGTATGACTGCTTAAAGATGAGTGGTGTTGATAGGATCAAGGTATTTGCAAATGAACAATATTAAAAGTACACTCGAGAGAGAAATTTAAAAAAGACTAAAATGTATTTATACCTTCTTCACCATCATCTTCATCGTTTTACCGGTAAGACGTCCACTGCTGGACGTAGGCCTCCCGTTTGGATCTCCATCCGTTCTGTCCGGGGGCGACCTCTATCCAGCTTCTTCCTAACTCTAACAGTTTATTATACTCGCATAGTATCAAAACATTTTGAGATCCTTGTAGCTAAGTAGTAGTAGCATCACGAAGCGACAGGTAGGTATAGGTTTCGAATATTCGCGATATAATTTCAAAGCCGTCCGATATCCTCATTCCTTATAGCAACACAGCACGAGAGTACAAGTACCGTTTCACACTGAGTATGTGAGCCTGTGGTGTTTGGTCGAGCTGGCCGAATTAATGCGCCAGTATTTCAACATGACTCTCCCACGGGTGAAACCTCTAAATACTTCTCACCTCACCTGTACGCAAAAATTACAATCCAATGTGAATCAGATAGACATCACAATCATACCATCTATACTGCAAGTGTTATTCGAGTACATACAATTATAGCTCTTATGTAATGAACATAGGAGTTGTTTTGGTATTAAATACATGAGCCTACTCAGTTAAGACTTGAAAAGTCGGTAAGAAGGGCGTAAACATTAAGTTTTATTCCATTCGACACAGTAATTGTAATTTTAATTAAAATTCTAGCTTAACGATATAAATACACGCGAATGAAACTGAAGACAGTGTATTGAACCTCTCGTAAATGAATTCCTTCCAGATGTGTAAATAGATCTTTTAAATTGTAATGATAGTTGTGTAGATTTCATAAGAGAGACATAAATAATTTATATCATTTGATTAATGCTACATGTGATAAAGAGCCTCGTAGCGATTTAATAGGTCTACCATAAAACGAGAGGTATCGGTTTCGAATTCCAGTCCGGACAAATATAGTTTAATTTATTCGGTGTCAGGAGGCCGTGCGAGTGTCTTAATTCTGTCACATCCGTGGGAGAGCCATGCTGAAGCTTATGTGGACGCACTAATTGGGCCAGCACGTCCGAAGTGTTACCATGGGCTCCCAGAATACTCAGCGTTAAACAGTACTTGTACTGTGTTTGTCCGCTAGAATATTTAAAAAAAATGATAAATTTTTTAACTTATGTATACATATAAGACTATTTATATAATTGTTTTGATGATTTAAAATGTTTAAAAGAGTTTTATAAATACCATTTTGTTTGTTTGTCTGCTTAAAAAACTCCATCAATTTTAGACAAAAGATCTCGAAAATACACAATAAAAATTTAAACATCACATCCTCTGTTGCATTACCGCCAAAAACTTTTAAGATGTTATTTATGTCGACAGATAATTAATTTCCAAAGTCGAAAGGAACGCGTGAATCTGTATTCTGTACCGATTTGTTGTAACAAGTGTGCTAAACAAACAGACCGGCACTCGAGCGAATAATTAACGAAGTAACATTATTCATTTTTCAGTTTCAGGCTATGTTTGTATGAGATTTATTTTGATTATGTTTGTAAATGATTTAATATGACTAACATAAATCATCATCATCAGCCCATCTAAATCCACTGCTGGACATAGGCCTCCCCCAAAGACGCCCACCCGCTGCGATCTTG
>DWCF01003663.1:0-18879 GCA_018230265.1 Delias oraia
TAGAAATTGGTAGAATATTAAATGCAAAGCTGGTAGATCTACCATCCCAATTTATAAGAATTTTTCAGATTAAAAATTTTTGCGCTAGGCTGCCCAATATAATTTTTTTAGTACGCAACAATCCCTCTAAAGATTCCGTGCAAATTCTATTTCTCTGGAAGGCTTTCTGGGAATTCGCATAGCAGGAGAAATATATCATCGTGTAATAATAATACTTTCAATTTGTAGAATTAATCTGTATAGTTAGTATTGTTTGTCTATAATATAAGTAGTAAATATAGTATGAGACTCAAATTTGGTTAGGTTTTTGTTTATTAAAATTAGTAAGTTTATTTTATTACGGTAAAATATTGAAATAATTCATTATAATATTTAATCAAAGCGCAATAGCAGAGGCGAGAAATAGTAGCGTTGACGAAATTAACGACCTAATATTAACTTAACTTTCAAGTGATATAACTACCTACACATCTTTTGATAATGGATCTAGAAGATTAGATTAGTGTATTACCCACAGGTCTTTCTGAATTCTTTATACCCGAGTGGCCTTCCACCACGTTCCCTCAAGTTAAAAATAGGTGCTACTATAATTTTATTGAGAAATCTTAACCCTTAATAGCTTAATTTACGAAAGTGATTTATTTTTAATATTACTGTGTTTGCTTGAGGGTCTAGATGAAGGGAGAAAAAGCTAAAAATCACAATATTTATTTAACATATTCATTCAGTAAAAGAAAATATATCAAATTTGTATTCAACAAAAGTTTTAGTAAATTGCGTTTACTTGTTCATTTTTGCCGAGTAAGTAATATGTCATAGAAAAATGAAATAATATTGACATTTGATTTTTTTTTAATTTCGTTGGAAAGAATATTATACAACAGTAAAATACAGCCAACCTATAAAAAAACTAATAGTAATGTGAACATTCGGTTTTAAAGATTGGTATCAAAATTGCAACTCTATTTGTATTTGTATACCAAATTTATGCAACTGGATCCGACTTTAAATAAAATTCCTTATATCCAATAACGAGACCGTTGCAACAGTTTTGACTGGGCCGTCAGTTGGTCAAACAGTGTTATACCTCGCATCGCAATGATTTCAAATGAATTCCTTTAAATTTTAAAATATTTTTTTTTCCTATTAATTTATCGGTTGCCATAACAATTAATAAATCACAGGGTAAAACATTTAACCACGTAGTAATCGATTTACGTCAGGACTGCTTTTCAAACGACTAATTACACGTCACGTTGTCAAGATCGGGTTGCGGGGAAAATCGGTATGTTCTTCTACAATAAGAAAATAAAATTAAAATTATCATTAACGCAGAAGTACTTCAAAATATATTATTTTAAAAATTTATTATTCACGAACAACAAAAACCAATGTAAGCAATCAAAAGATTTGTTTGTGACTTATACGGTTCAACTAGTACATCCGCTCTAAGATTTGAGATGTCAATTATTGACTGTGGTCGTGTCATTGACTCTACGGTCATACTTTGTGATTTGGAAATGAAATTGATAAAGAACGTTATAGTGAAACTGCAAAATTATTATTAAACAAAAAATAATTTCATATCTTTTATCATATATATTTTTAAATAGTCTTTAGCATTGGTTTGTTTAAACTATAGTATTTTAAGTGCTCCTAAAAACAATGGATTCATGTCTGGGCGTTGAACAGGATTTAGACAAAGCAACTACAAAATTTACAGGGATTCATGATCATAGCAGCAACATCTTACAAGACTTAATTGCTAAAGTTGAAAATTTGAAACAGGAAATCGCTAATCGTAAGTTACCTTAATTAATTTAAGCTTTATTAAAACATCTGTCTTATAATATGTATTGTTTTAGTGAAACTCATATTAATTGAAATTTTGATGTACTACAGCTTAATCAATAAAACATAGCATCTGTAAAGAATAATTCATAATTGTTTAAAACTTCCTGATATTGTTGTAACAGAAAACTAGTGTTATATTTTTATATTAAACTGTTAATTAGCTCAGTAAGCCAGTTTAATAATGTACCCATCTACAACTTTATTGTTATAGTATATTAGAGTAGTAATAGACATTCTACATTAAACAAACATAACAATTGGTTTTTTATTTTAAGATTATTTTAGACACAAGATTTTATATATAAATTATTGATTTATAATCCTTATCATCTTTAATTTCAGAACCAGAAAATGAACAATTATCCCAAGATCAGGTTGCATTAGTGAATGAGTTGGCTGCCTCTTTGAAACAAACAGTATTTCAGATGTCGACGGGTAATAACTATTTAAAAAATAATAATTTTGTTTTCTTTAATTAAAACAATTGTTTTGTTTGAAATATTTAAAGTGGATATACAGTCAAAACCTGATATAGTGACTTTGAAGGACCTGTAATTTTGCTGATGCTATATCTGATATATGTTATTAACTATACATATACACAAGTACAGAAGTTATATAAATTGTGTAATTATATCATCATAGGTTATGTATGTGACATAGTTAAATGATGCCAGAAAAGAAATAATATTATTTAACAAGAAATATGTAATTATAATATAAAATGTCCTTAGTAACTTGCATGTTGTTATAATAAGTTTCAACTGTATTTCAACATTATATATTTATAGTCATGATAAAATGCTAACAGACAAACACATTCAAGATATAATAATGAGCCTTAATCTGAGCCATGGGCATTTAGTATAACAATTTAAGTACTAATAATATGTCCCGCAGCTCAAGACTGCTTTTTGGCATAGGCCTCCTCCAAGTCTTTCCAATGGGTTCTGTCACACAATCCTTCTCCATTTGTGACCAACCATTAATATCATATTGTGCTCCCATTGTACCCGTGGCCATCCTCTATTTCTTTCACCATCCCTAGGGTACCAGTCTGTGTCACTTTGCCTCTATTTGCCTTGAGGATCTTTGATCATCTGATCGAAGTTCAATCTATCATAAAATATTTATATAATATAGGTATCAAAATTCTTTGATTAATTTATAGCAATTATAAGATAGTGAATAAACTTTCTTTTACATAATTTATTATATTTCACAATTATTATCAATAAATTTATGAAGAAATTTCTACATTAAGACTGTGTGATACATATTTAATTAGCAGAAATAATGTGGGAAATTCTGCTAGTTAAATATTGTCTGAATTCTAAAAATCTATATATACAAAATTGTAAAGTTTAAAAAATGCAGTGCACCGTGAACTCCACGCTACAGTATCTCGAGTTGGAAAATCTATTGACAGACACTTTATTACCGACTATGCATCCGTTGCACCGAAAGCGGAAACATTTTGCAATGAAAACAATAGACCAATTATGGAACAAGCTATAGCACAGCATTTGTATAGACAGGTATTTATTTACTCCTTAATATGACATATAAAACAAATTATAAATAACTATAAATAATAAGTCACAAGAACGTGACTGGTCATGGGTCAATTTTATGGAAATATAAAAAACTCCTATTGACAAATAAATGTTTGTTGTGTCTACCTGTTAAATAAGGGGTCATCCATTAATCATCTGATCTATTATTTAAGAAAAATTACCTCTCCAATTTGTTATGTGGTGATATTTAAAAAATTCCAGCCTACCGTTCAATATCATGTAGATTTTATTATGATATAGTGAACGGAGTAGGTGGGTCAACTATATTGTGAGAGAATGCCGCCGCTCAAGGACAACCGTGTCATAGTCCGGGCTTTGGTTGTGTATATTAACACTCGTGATATCTAAACCGGAAGCGTCGTTTAGTGTCCTTGACTTGTACTAAAAAATAATGTGGCTAATCCGAAGTGATACCACGGGCTCACAGAATACTCAACGTGAAACGATACTTGCACTGTGTTTTGCTGAGTGCGGCTATCCTTGAAATGGCGCTTAAGCGGCGTGAACATCTGACAATCTGACCAAAGAATGGATTGTGGCACACAAGTTCATTGGCGGCGATGATCTTTTACTGTACTGAAGAGCCGCCTTTGCCGGTAACGGAGGCGAAGACCTATTTCTATCGCCAAAGTCACTCCGGTGAGCTTCCGTGTCTCGCAGGAGACGCCCTTGCGCTAGTCGTGGCTAAAAATTCTCGGCCACAAAGTCCGTGCTAAGCTGTAAAGGTCGTATGGCCGTCCGTTGCACTCTATAACATAAAAATCCTTCCCAATTCCTTTCAAGCCTCGATGAATGGACAGCTCCTAACTTAAAAGAATGAACAAATATTATCCAACCGAAGTTTCCCTAAAAAAAACTATTCAATAATGTTTTTTCGTTGTAGGGCCTAGAAGACGTCGGAGATGTGTTCGTTGAGGAAGCTAACATACCGCCCGTTGAGCGTACGTGCACTTTCGCCCAGCTACAGCGATGCGCTGCTTCACTTGCTGAAGGTGACGCAATACCGGCATTGCAGTGGGTGGAGAGCAGGTCACAGGAGCTCGCTCATTCACCACTGCCCTTTACTCTGCACAGAATGCAGGCTCTTAAGGTAGACAAAAATGTGTATCTTTTATACCTACAGTAAAACCCGCTTAAGACGATTTCTCAGGGTATACCGCGTCTTAATCGGTAAAACGGGATAGAAAAATAAAACGTAGTATATATTACTATGTATTTTGTTCTAATTTTGTAACTGTATTTATAGATTTTAAATTATATTGTTTTTAAAAATCGAAGAGGCTTCTGATCCTTAAGAGTATATTATAATTATATTATTTTAAAAAATCATTTAGTTTGGTTTAACAGAAATATTGTGATGCATGAGTAATAAAAAGATTTTCATCATAATTCAACTTTTGCGCCTTCGCTGTGATCCAAAGAAGCTATATAGCATCCTAAATCATTAACAGGTGAATGCGTGGGCGTTTGAAAATACCGGAGTTACCTCATCTTCGTCATCATCATTATCACAGGGCCTCGTTTTGTGTGTTCACAATCTCAATAAGATCTTCAATTGATTGAATTTAGTATCCCGCGTTAGACCGAGCTTAGATGGCGTAAAAAGCCGGCAGCACACCCATTGCGCGGACTGTGGCGCGGTTGTTCAAGGCCGGCGGTATTCTCATACCAAATAGGAGACCCACCTGCTCCATTGTTCGCTATACTATAAGGGACTGCCGTATAGTGGTGTCTTATGCGAGAAATCGTATTAAGAGTGATCGTCTTAAACGGGTTCTACTGTAATGATACCTGCTCTGTTAATTCTGCTCTAGGTGTCGTTATTCTGTCATCTATTATGTTATTTTGTAAACAACAGAGCAAGCTAGTCTCTATTATAGTAAGATATCCGTGTTGCCCATGTACAACCGCGACACAATTCGCGATACATTCTGGCTTTTTACACTGTTTATGTGGTACGATTTCAAGGGCGTCCGATATATACTCAGCGAAACATAGCATAAGTACTGTTTCACGCTTGTCACCCTTTGAAGCGCTCCAAGTATCGATCTAGAGTTTTTAATCACCGTTTTTGAAGCGTTGAACCCACCCTCGGCAAGCTCTTTCACTAATAGCAGCTTCACCATAAAAATTTGAGAGCATTCTATTAGTCTCAGCCGTAGTTTTTATCATATTAAAGAAAAAAAAAACCAAAGCAAATGACGTAGGAGCCTCGTAGCTAGGTGGTTTAATAAGTCTATCATGAAACGTGAGGTAGCGGGTTCAAATCCCGGTCCGGAAAATAATAAGTTATAATTTACTCTATAATATATTCGATCTCTGGAAGGGCTTAGCAATAGCCGGGCGAGTGTCTTATTACTGTCACACCCGTGGGAGAGCCATGGTGAAGCATATGCTGACGCACTCAATGGGTCGGCTTGCGCGAAATGATACCAAGGGCTCACGGAATACTCAGCATGAAACGGTACTTGTATTGTGTTTTGCAGAGTGATTGAGGATATCGAAGGCCCTTAAAATTGTTGCTTAAACGGCATAAAAAGTAGACAACACAACCAATGCGCAGACTTTGACGCAAGTACCAGTAGAAGTAACTTTTCACGTTGAGCATTCTGTGATTCCGTGGTCATTTCGCGCGAGTCGGCCCAATTTGTGCGACAGCATATGCACGGCTCTCCCACTGGTGCGACGTTATTAAGACACTCGCCCGGCCAATCATAATTCCCCCGGACTGGAATTCAAACCCGATAACTGTCGCTTATCGACTATTTAGAGCCCTACGTAATTGATTGACGGCGTCTCATTTGATATTATTAATTTCCAGCTAGCGCGCGAGCTGGGCGTAGCTGCCGCGATTGAATACGTTCGTAGGGAGTTCCCAGCGTTCGCGTCTCGCCACGAGCGTCAATTACAGGCGGCTGTGTGTGCCCTCGCTTGGTGTACGCCGGGGGCGCCAAATCCGCCGACGAATTACGCGCACCTGCTTGATGCTAATGCCCTCGGTAAGTAGAAATATTTACCATAGTCGGCTGTTTCACGCTTCTATAATGTACAATTCACGCTCCTTATATCTGTCGCAGTCACCTGGTTGGTTCTGCTATTTAATAGAATGACTAGCGCGTTCATTGAATGACGATAATTAGTTGAATGATTAGATATGAACAAGCTTCTCTCGACGTCCAACTAGTTATCGTTTTGTAGTATAGCCCTTTCAACAGAGCGGACGTAAAATCAGCCAAGTGTTTGTAATTTAGTTTTTTTCCCACTGCGGCGTTGGTAGTCCACAAAACAAATATCTGTATCAACCGCTCAAGACATGAAAATAAATATTATTATTCTCTTACCATATAGAAGAACCACCTGCTCAGTTGTCCACTGTACTTTAAAACAATGTAACAATTTCTGGTCCAAAGTGGACTTACAGCAAATTTGAGTTTCGAATGCCTTTACGCTCCAGGTGCAGAAGCTGCTGAGCTGTTTATCAGGGAATCATGCGCGGTACTGCGCTTGGCGGCCTTGTCTCCCCTCGCGGGAGCCGTAATAGCTGGCGCGCGGGTGCTGCCCGCACTGCACGACATTCGCGCCAAAATGAGCCACCCGCACGTCATCGCTGCGTGGGCTGATGATGAACTGCCTTTGGAGGTAAGGATATCTTTCTAAGTACATTACATACAGGTTTAATCAACCTGAAGTAGTTGTGCTGTCGATTGAGTGCGAGTAAGCCGGAGGTATACCAAATTTAACTTACCGCGTTTGTGTAAAAAGCCGGCAGCACAACTGAAGCAAGGATTGCGGGGTCGTTGTTCATGGGCGGCGGTTGATTATCAAATTCAGCGATTTAGTTGCCTCGTTGTTCTATTATATCTCGAATATATAACGAAAATCTGATGCTTATGCAATTTTAGTTAAGATTTTAAGGCATTTTGTGCCGCTTTTCATCACCATGTGGAATTTGCTGCCTGCAGTGGCATTTCCGAAGAAAAAAAATCGTTTCAGGTGGAGTTAGGTGAAGATGGTGGTGGTTATCATTCAGTCTTCGCGTGTCCCATACTGAGGCAACAGGCGTCTGAACTGAATCCACCAATGAGATTGCTCTGCGGTCACGTCATCTCACGAGACGCGCTCAACAAGCTGGCAATAGGCGTAAAGTAAGTGGCTAGTTTGCTTCATATATATTCCTATACTAATATAATAAAAAATTGACGATTGTGAAGTTCATAGGGGTTATCTTTGGAACTAATTAATCGATCTTATAAAAAAATTTATCAAAAGAAAGCTTAAGTTCTCTTAACATAAAGGAGACCCACCTGCTCCGTTGGCCGGTATAAAAAAACAATCCCTTCAATATTATTTTCCTACTAATTT
The DNA here is from genome assembly GCA_018230265.1 of Delias oraia. Taxonomy (NCBI): domain Eukaryota; kingdom Metazoa; phylum Arthropoda; class Insecta; order Lepidoptera; family Pieridae; genus Delias; species Delias oraia. The sequence goes on from DWCF01003663.1 coordinate 7,794, forward strand.
TATTTATATACAATACTATACTATTTACACTTTAACTAAAAATATGTACATTTTATTTATAAGTTCCTTTACCAGCCAGCTTTACATGTTAAAAAAATATCTTATATTTTCATATAATATAAGGTCGTATAAGGCTTAAGATTAACTTTTAATTGTGTTTTATGCTTTTTTCAGGTTGAAATGCCCGTACTGCCCAATGGAGCAGTCGCCAGCCGAGGCACGACAGATTTACTTCTCTTGAATTGTTTACCCTATAAGTACGTTATTGTATACGAGAATATAATATGCAGCTTCAATGGCTCGAATAGAATTTAATTTGAAAAAAAACACAAATTCATACAGCTTGTGTATGTTGGTGAATTTTGTTAATGTTTATTTTAAATTCTTTAGATAACACTTGAGAAATATAGTTCAGTGACAAAGGATTTTTAAATCTTGCAAGACATGTTATGATTATATGAGAATTTTCAAACTATTCATTATCCCTGAAATAAATATAATGAAAAGATTTTTGACAGTTCTTACAATATAGACACATATACCAATGACCCAAAAATTAAAGCTAAACTAAAATAATTAACAGATCCAATTTTTTTTGCTGTTTATTTTATTAAGGGTCCGTGAAAATCTCTGAATAATCTTTGAATCCGTATGGATCCGTGACTGAAATCTGTTGGATATCACTGGTTAAGATAAAATGTAACCAACATATGTAGTTTTATTACAAAAGATTTTCTGAATCTTGCAAGGGTATGTATTTAGAAAAGTATACTTTTCTCTGAAATAACATAGAGACTGTCCTTACATTGTAACTAAAGTGGTTCATAGCTTGCTATAACCACTTGCTGCCTTTGTGGTTACGTGTTTTGAACGTCCCTATTGTCATTTATATTAAGAAGGTTATATTATGCTCAGCGCAATGTATTGTCTTGAAAAATGTCTTCTAAATTGGGTTGTATGCTTGTCTTGTGTATGAACTTAATGAAATATGCGTACATATGCCTTTTTATCATAGTTACGGTGTAATTTGCATTTTAAAAATCTAGTTATTTGGAAATACGGTTTTTTTTAATTGGTTCTCAACAAAGATTGTCTTAAACCATTAGTTGATACATTGTAAACATTGAGGTATTAATTTCTCTTTTTGTTTATATGTTTATGTATATAATCCCGTTATCGCAATTTTTACGAACTTGCTAAAAGGTGTTTTTCCTAGTGTTCCGTCTCGTTTCCGCAACTATAAATGTACGTGAGCGTGACAGTGACAGAATGTAATTTCAAGATCGTTTTAAATAAGAGACGGAACCATCAGCGTTTTAAAGTATTAGAGAACTTGTAGACGTTCGTTTTTTCACCGGATGGTTGGACTGCCGACAATACGCATTAGTTTTGAACTGGTTGTCAGAGATGACACACGTAATGTCGAATAATAAGAAAAAAACTCGTTTTGGCCAACTATTTGTAAAAGAAGGAACAAAAAGAAATAGGAAAACGTGAAAGGTCATCATGGGTGCATCCTATATTATTGGAAAGGGGAAAAAATGCTGCGTTTCAAAGTCTTTTTACGCAATTGGAAGAAAATGAAATTTTATAATCATTTTCGGATGAAGAAAGAAACCTTTCGACTATTATTAACAGCCATACATGATGAAATAAATAATGATTTTAAAAGAACGCAGGCAGTCAGCACTCAATTAACAGAAAACAGGCAATACGTCCGGAAGCGTCAACACGCACCAATACACTAGCGTGGATGACCGGCCTTTACACCGGGCCGGTGTCTGTGGTGCAACCGGCGTAAATTGTTCGCCGGACCGATGTCCAGTGCATGTACACATTCATAATTCATACACCATCCGCGAATCCGGCAAAAGTCCGTTATCCGGTGAAAATAACGGACGCCTCCAAGCGCTCTTACTAAAGGTCTTTTAAAAAGCATATTGTGGTCTACTAAATTTAAAAAAATGCGTTAAATCATTACTGTAGTGCTAAACTGTAAATAAATTTGATAAATGTTCATATTCTAAATGGCATTACATAGAAATTTAAGTGTTTTTGAAAGGTTTGTAATTTGGCATATTTCGTATTAGGCCTAGTCTAGTATCAATTGTTCTAGGACTTTAGTATTAATAAATAAAAGTCGGTTTTTATAAATCATTTCCTAGCTTTGAAACTTATGTTAAAAAACCAATGATCTATCGGTTCGTAAAATATCTAGGTTTAATTATTTTTTAGATTGATAATAAAAGCTGTTTTTTTTAAATAAAATTTTAGAAATTTTTCGTCCTTTTATTTTGGCCCACAGAATACTCGGCATACTCTAGCCTGAAACGGTTCTTGTACTGTGTTTCGATGAGTGCATGGGGATATTTGAGATTTTGACACTTAAGTGGCGTAAAAAAGCCGCTCCTGTTCTCGCTGTACACCAGCGACATTCCCAGCACAATTCGTGGAGCTCACACTGTCCGCTGACGATACGGCGCATATCGATAGCCACGTCATCGCAAAGAGGCTCCAAGCTGCAGTCGAGGACCTACGAAAGTGGTTTCGGCTTTGGGGCATACAACTCGACCCCGAAAAGAGCGCGGCGATAATGTTCGCCAAAAGCCAATTGAGCGGGCGCCACGATATTCCCAAAACCTTAGCTTCCGACCGGCCGCTCAGGCGGCCAAGGTTCCCGCGTCGGCAAAAGCTGAGGTTCGTATCTCGCAGTCGTCCTTGCGCTAGTCGCGGCACAAAAAATTCTTGGCGTGCCTAGGGCTTGCCCCAAAAGTCCGAGAGAAGCTGTGATTTTATTCCAACAGCGTAATTATTTCTAAAAAAATGGCCTAAAAAAGGCCACAATAAAACCAAAGCGCCGACTATGTCGCCATTATCCATGGGCGACATATAGGATACCCAACTACTCTGTTGTTCGTTATACTATAAAAAGAGTAGACCCGTGTGTTAAAATGACTCCATCAGTCTATAATAAATGTTATGTCAATCTATTTCTCTATTTAGTTAATAGCTGAGATGTAACTATTATTTATATCCCAAAAATATAATAAATGCCTATATATTAAGATTGCAATAATTTTGGCTTATGTTAATTTGAAACAAATTTAGAAACAATATTCATTGGTTTAAGTTATAATTTTTTAGTTAGATTACTTTTTTAATAATTTGTACATTTTACTGTATTACAAAACAAAGATTTCCCAATACTATTATTCTTAATATTTATTATTGTTTGCCAACATCGTGAATCTAAATATATTTCCATACCAATATTTCTCGTTTCTTTAAAAAAGAGCATTTCTATCCCATAAAGGCTGGAAAAGCTCGCGCCGCCCAAGCTGTGGGGCTAGGAGTTTCCATGTTCTTATCGTAATTCACTTGCGATTATGATTCTTCGTATTTTTTAACGTTCATATCACATAACCATTATTCAAAGCAGCCTGCTTCTATTAATACCATACTACACTTGGAATCAAGGATTCAGATGAAAAAGAATCCAAAGAAATAAACTTGTAAATGAAACTAAAAGTATAAAAAAATAAAAGATAAATTCATCGGTACATAATTTATTTAAATGGATATGTACAGAGAAACTTTTCGACAAATAAACATTTTGGCAATAATTTTCAACAATAGCAATAAATATAATTGGTGTCATTTGCAAGCCGGCAAAAATATTAACAACGTTACACTTAAATTATATAGTTCGGACATACCAACTTAACCTATGTGACGTCATTGCCGGTACTACGAGTAGACAAAGACTATTGAAAAACTTGGATCCAATTATTGTTTCACTATATTGCATTGGGAAAATTAATTACCTATTTACCTCAGAAACACATGTTTAAGTAGAGATTTTTTATACCGACACGACGTCCCAATTTCACGGTAGCGACGCCAAAAATCCATAAAACCAAAACACGCAATAAAACTCAACATCAGTGTTTTCGTTTCACGAACCGATCACTAGGAAATAATAACAATTTCACTAATCTAAAGTTGAATAAATTAATTCCTAAATTATGATTTCGATGAGCCATAACAATTTTAATATCATATTATTGATATAACTTCAGGTTGGAAGCATAAACAATTTACAATGACTGCCGTTTAGAACGAAGACGATTGTTTATGGTTACACAAATTGCAGCATATAATATTTATTAGGCTTTTCGAAACTAGCACGTACCTGTCTCGCATATGTATACTTCCGACTATGCAAAGTCGTATATATTCAAATAAACAAAAAATTTATATAGATTTCTCTATTATTTATTTATTTATATAGTGGACAACGAAGCAGGTGGGTCTCCTATGGTGGGACAACCGCGCCACAGTCCTCACATTTAAGAGGCATTTTTAAGGACCTCCGATGTCTTCACTCGCTCTGCGAAACAGTACAAGTACCGTTTCACGTTGAGTCCGTGGTAACACTTCGGGCGAGCCGGCCCATTTAGTGCGTCCGCATATGCTTCAGCATGGCTCTCCCACAGGAGAAAGATTAGAATAGCGAAGGGCCAATATTTTCAAAATTACCATCAAGTCTTGTCAAGAGGAAACGTCAAAATTACATATATAAGAGCTTGCGATTATGATCTGAAGCCAGTTTCAACACGCCTCATAAATATATATACAATATATCACACTTAATATTAGCCTACGAGCAAAAATCTACATTACGATCTAGTTATTGCTGTAAGTTTTCATCTACATGTTTATAACACCAAAAAGGCTAATAGGCGAGGTTTTGTGAAAAGCCCGAGATGACAAAAACACCGACTCAACCAATGAGGTACGAACACAAGCGCCTCATTGACACATCGAGTTTGATAGTTCTGTCGACTTCTTGTCATTGTCTATCAGCGTATATGTCAACTTACAAGCGTAGGTGTCGAAAAGACCCGGCTTCTGTTAAAAAATTGTATAGCTACAGACGAATCTAATAAGAATTAAGGCAGGCGCTCGCGCTTTCCACAAAACCGTATTTACTAAGAAAATTATGAGTTAGATGGAAGACGCTTCTAAATACAGCAAAAATACCTAAAATTCACTTTAGCGTAAAATTATTTATATCACTTATAGCCTACACTACTAATGTTTAAATATATTCCCTTTATTTGGATTCGCTTGCAATAGGATTTCTTATTTGGCACAGTGATATGAGAAAAACATATAACCATCGCAAAGAGCAAAAATAACATTCATTTTCCACTAATAAATAATATTGCTTTACGAATCAGTCGTTGCATCAGTCTAAGTTAATTTCCTACTTTACTGGTAATATACAGTGGTATTAGGATGAGTTTTATCGAATAAAGGAAAATTCATAATTTCTAATATTATTGTGATGTTATATTTGAAGATTTTTTTTAAATTAAGGTATAGTACGAAAAAACTACCAAAAAATATTTCGTTTATTCGATAGAACCGCTTAAAACCCCTGAGATTTAACGCGATTTCCGTTCAAATTGCTAAAATTCTAAGTTATAAATACAATAAGAAATATTTAAAGACACGATTAAAGAATTCTTTTACACTTGACATACGCCATATTGCAATAGGTACACGAAAGCGAGGAACGCTTCTCTGTTGATTTCAAAACGTCTATAAGAATAGAACAGGCACTTCAGAAAATACATTTTAAGCAGTTCAAAGTAGCCACTTATTATTAAAATAAATCTATATTGATTTTTAATTACTCGAAGCGGAAAAACTGCACATTCACCATAGGTTATAGAACACGAAGAACACAGCGTTGAACACAAAACTCTTTGCTTATAGCTATGAAGTATCTATGTACATTTCATCCACAGGATATCAAAAAAGTTTTTACAGCCAAATTGCTCAATTATGTTGTATTTTACGATCTAATTATTGAAGCCGAAAATCTTCGCAACAATCCCAATTTAGAATATTTTATGTCGAAGTAAAAGGACACGGTATTAGGATTCTGATTTTATATAGACAAAACAATTAGTAATCAATAATAAAACCTTATACCAGAGTACCTAGAACAACTTTTGTTTTCTTTAACGCATTTTTAAGATTTGTTGTTTTAAATTTATATTCTTACCGTTTAGATTTAACAAATATATTAGTAACACACAAACCCTGTCTATGTAAGAAAATAAATTGAACTATATAATCATGATTTTTCAAATCATATGAAAATTTATCGAGTTTTTACATAAATACCTAATGCTAAATAAACTAAGGCAATACAATATGTTATTTAAATGTGACTCAGAAAAAACAAAGCATCGATAAATATTTAATCCGTCAGTTTTATGACGTCTGACAATTGACACTACAAGTGACAAATTAAATGAATTGATAACGCTAATAATTTAAAAAAAACTCCTTTATCTCCCTAGGTATCTTTAAGACCTTATTTGTTTTATAATCATTTATAGACATTATTCATTTGTGTTCTTAGAACTAATATGTATACAAATTATTATGTTAATCACTACGGGCTTGGCCCAAAGATATATTGTGACCGAATTTCTATCCGCGGCAGAAAAAAATACTAATTCATATATTAATGGTATAGCAATTCGGCCTACTTTGAGCAATACAGAAAAACATAACAATATTTCTTTTGAATTGCAAATGTGTATGTATTTTGATAATATGGCTGTTTCTTGTTTGAAAATAAAAACATACGAAACATTTCAGTAACTGGTATTTGATCTTAGCTCATAATCGTTGTTTAATAAAACGAACATTTCTTAGGATATAATATTATACAACGATTACGTATCGGTATGGCCATAAACAAGATATTTTTGTACAAGTGTACCATAGATACAAGCCATAGAGAAAAGTAGAAACAACATTTAGAAAAATAATGAAATGGCAATAAAAACCTAATAACAATGCAAAACAACTAAAACCTGTTACAATATGTTGATTATAAAAAACGACCTCATTTAGTAATATGCCCATTTCCATCAATTAGGGAGACCTTACATTAATCACGTGATATTTTATTTAGCATTTCTAACCCTCTCTCTCATATAGTGATATGTGGTGAGATTTAAGATTACCTACCGTCCAACATCACGTGTATTTTAATACCTAAAAAAATCTTAAATTATATCGAATCATCTTTAAATACTGGTATGAAGTATAATCTTATTGTATTCTGAATTTAGGACCATGATAATAATATCTAGACAGAAAGGTTGCCGGTTGTTTTTGATTATCACGTAAAAACAACTGAACCCCCCTTTCTGTTGTGATATTTCGTGACTTTTGTCCAAGCTTTCCCTCTTTCGTTTACGCAATCAATGTACGGCCTCTAGACTCATACAAAAGACAGTATGTATGGTAAAAATGGCAAAACATTTGGGACGTATAAAACAATATTAGTATAGGTTTTTATTTTGATTGCCTATTTCTTGGATTCAATCAAAGTCTGGTAACCGAAAAGCCTCATACATGAAATAAAATCCATTTTTTTGTATAATTTTCTTAGTTGCTCCACTTCCTCTTCTTTTCCCGTGAACTTAAGTATATCGGTAACTGCTTGGTAAAATACATTAGACAATCGAAATAATAACTATATGATTTCATCACCACACTACAAAACTCATAACGAACAAATGTGATATAACTAAAAGGATGCTATTACAGAGGTGGCCAGTAATACATTCTATTGTTTTAATAGTTTATGAATAAATTACAATTTCTGCATCATTTGTACTCTGTCACAAACAAAAATCAATTAGCATATTTATAATATAATACATATATATAATATAATATTATACTATAGAAATTATAATGCATTGGAATATAAAGTATGAAATATACATTTCATACTTATACGATACATATAAGATAAATTGGAAATACAATAACAAAACTAATAAAAAAGAGTTAAAAAAAAGATATTGAGACAAAGTAAAACTTACAAATCAACGCAATATAATCAAATGTTAACCACCTCCGCAGAGCAAGCTAAACCTCACACACCTCTACCACTGAACATAGCCGCTTGTTGCGTCATCACCCGTGGTTTTACTGTCACGCGGACCGTCGCATAGGTACGGATCACCCCCTATAAACCGATTTGTATTAAGGAGCGTTTTAGGTTGGTCGCATACAAGTTTTTTATATTCGATTTTTTTTATAGACAGACAATGGAGCAGACGGGTTGGCAACTTTTTACGCCGCTAAGGCTCTTTTAAGGGCCTCCGATATCCTCACTCACTCTGCGAAACAAAGTACAAGTACGTACCGTTTTCGCCGAGTATTCTGTGAGCCCGTGATATCACTTCGGACGAGCAGGCCTAATTAGTGCGTCAGCATATGCTTCAGCATGGCTTTCCCCCGGGTAGAATTCGTTTTCCTTATTCGGACATCGAATGAATGGATTCAGTAGATAATACATTAACTGACGCGCATTTTAAGTTATTTTCCGAGCGGACCCAATTCCGTACATACGTTTCGAATGCAAGTCGGCGCGTTCGGAGAAATCTCTTGTAAAAAACCTTATTAAATCATGCGGAACACAGCGCTTACATACATTTTGTTTGTGCCAGCGACACGTTCGGAAATTCATGTTTAGTATCTATTCACTACCAGCGCTGACGTGTATACATTCCGAATCAAGAAAAACGCACAGGCAGGCAACGCACCCACGGCTCTGCAAGTGCTGGGAGTGTCCATGGGCGCAAGACCACTTGCCCTAGGTGAGCCTCCTGCTCATTTAACACCGATGGTAAAAAAAATGAATAATTTCGCTAGTCTCACGAAATCACAAAATTCCGCAATAGGAAATCGAGTACGGAAAACGTGTTTATGCGGCCAGCCTTCGGCCTCGTTCGCACGGCATTGCCCTGCACGTTATCTTGCAGTATACGTCTTACGTACAAACAGTGTACAACCACAACGTGTATAGATCCATTCACAAGACGATTGTATTGCATAAAAATGGCCGCTTATACGTTTAACCGCATAGCCAACGGACCTGTCAAGCAAATTCCTGTCTATTCGTTTTTAAATAAATGAATTTTTATCATGTGAACATCTGGTTGACTCTACGTTAAAAAAAATATAGGATAATGAAGTGTGAACGAAGTCTTAGAGTAAAGCGGACCGGTCCGTACGCATGGCGGTCAGGACGATAATAAAACGGTATACGCGGACAATCAGTGCGGGTACCCCTACTTACGGTTCGTGTGTCATTAAAGCCAGCCCAATAGACGTATACCTGCAGCTATGTTCGCAGCAATGGCCAATGCGAGCTCTCTTCACCATTAATTCCGCTAGCTAAGCGCCGCGTTTGTGTTTGTGACTCCGGCGAGGTTAAGCAAAGCCTCAGCGGTGCGGCGCTCCTCGCCATTCCCGCTGTATGAGTGTTCATCGCGTGCGCAGCGGGATATCACCAAGTGAGCCTCTGGCGGAAGCTGGAAAATGCATGTTACATTTTTATTATTAGACATCGGATTATATGCATTTGCATTTTTTTATGCTATGGCGGACAACAGAACAGGTGGGTCTCCTATATGGTAAGAGAACAACCGCGCCACAGTCCATACATTAGGTTTATTGCCAGATTTTTACGCCACTCAAGCGGCACATTTAAGGGTCTGCGATATCCTCACTCACTCAGCGAAACACAGTACAAGTATCGTTTCACGTTGCGTATTCTGTGAGCCCGTGGTATCACTTCGGACCAGCCGGCCCAATTAGTGCGCCCACATATGCTTCAGCATTGCTCTCACACAGTTGAATTAACGGTTATTGTGGCCTCAATAGTCCTGTGGTACACACAACTCTAAACAGAATATAGTTCTAAAGCTTACCTGATCGAGCACAGCCGGTCCATACTTCATGGCGAGCACGGTGGCGGCTGCCAGGTATTCATCAGCTCCCGGTTCAGGGGTATCTGCAGCGAGACGCCGCGCCAGGTACGGAAACAGCTGTGGATCTGGGCCGTTCTTGCCCGCCTCGGGAATTTCCACCTCCGGTGGGGGTATTGGCTGACGGCCGAACGCCTGAAATATCACATTTGAACTTAATAACTTCGCCATTTTTAGTTAGTTTGTTTTAGGAAAGATTCGTCGCACGATTGAGTCTTACACAGACCAATTTGTTTTTTTCGTTGTTCATGTAAATTTAAACATTCTGTTTTCGCAGTCCTTGGATCACACGAATTCTTATTCTGTTTCACTTTAATAATCCATCTTTAATAATCAATCCATCCATCATAGGGTAAACCCTTATAGCGTTTTAATAATTATTATGTTTATATCTGTTATAGCTTGTTGTAGCTTTATAATGTATTTTAGTTGTTCTTTAATAAAAAAGAGCTATTAAGATTTCATCCGTATCACCTTGATATTTGTTGACCAAAACTAAGCGTTTTTTAAGGTACTTTGTGCCGCACACAGCCTCTCTGTAGAATCAGCTACCTAGAGAGGTATTTCCAAACCAATAATAATACGACTCGGGGAACTAAATCCCTAAAAGGCAGGCAATGCACCCTCGGGCGTGGCCATGGGTGGAGCATCGCTTAATCTAGGCGAGCCTCCTATTCGTATATCTCTTGATTTTATATTTTCATATTTTATTTTATATTTTTTTTATATTATAAATATTATTATAACCTTAAAGATTATATGTTAGGCAACCCAGATTTAAAATTAATAAAATATAGATTTAAATAACACTTTTGGTCTTACAAAACATGCAATGGTGGCGTCTAGTCCGGAGTGCTACAATGGGCATAAAAAATTTTGCTTACTGCTTAAGCGTAGGAAAAAAGCCAACCACACAACCAAAACGAGAATGGCGACGCGGTATCTTAGTATCAGTGGATCGACCTGTCTTTTTATATGATAAATATCTACGGGTGGTCCGTAATGATACCACGAGCTCACAGAATACTCAACGTGAAACGGCAATTGTATTATGTTTCGCTGAATGATTACAAGGATGTCGGAGTCTCTTAAAAAATTAAGTGGCGTAAAAAGCCGGCAAAATATCCAATCTGCGGACTGTGGCGCGGTGTGCGGCGGCGGTGTTCTCTAATCATATAGGAGACCCACCTGCTCAGTTGTCCTAATCTTAC
>DWCF01003664.1:0-18876 GCA_018230265.1 Delias oraia
AACTTTCACGCAAATTGACGAACGCACGACAATCTCGGGCAGAGATGCACCACCATTGGCGTTTTAAAACAAAGTGATTAATCATATATTTTTTTAAAATAATCTTATATTTTAACCGTAGATATCAATAAAGTTTTGCTAGCATTCTACGAACGTTTTTGATCTAAAATAGTTATAAATTATTATATGTTATAAATTATAATGTAAATGGGAAGCACTCTACACAAGAAACATTTCATTACGAAGCCACTTGTAGACGTATTGGCGTTCCAGCTAGATCAAGTTTGTGATATCGAAGCAATTAATTCACTACAGCGATCCATTGTTTATCCAGCCGCAAGGGATAAGATTAAGGATTCTCAGACGAAGAAAATCACAATTTGAAACACATCTTACGTGTATTTTGTTAAATAAAAGGGATAAACTTTTTAATTGATGTACCTTACCCAATAATCAGCATCATCAGCCTATTAAGTCCACTGCTGGACATTGGACTCTCAAAAGATCCACCTATTGCGATCTTGAGCGATCTGGATCTTTCTGAGATTTTCTTTCCATCCTTCTTACATTCCAACCCAAAATATGTTAAAAATCACACATTACTTGTAATAAATATGCAATCAGTTTTGTAGAACCAGTATAATATAGTACCTACTTCATAATTGTAAGACATATTTCTTAAGATTAGATTTCGGTTAAGTTCCTGATATACCTACCTAGATTACGTTGATAACATATTTTTTGTATTAAAACATATACTACGCACAAAAACATCTATTTCATAGTTCATAACAAGTCAACATTCAATGTCAAATATTAAAATTCATATTGAGCATATATTGATTTTCATGTCGTATTAGTTATAAAAATAAGGCAAAATTTTGTACATACATTTATTTTTAATTTTAGACACGGGTTCTTGCAATTTTAGTTTTTAGTAATTTTTCATAATAATAACTTTAATTAGAAAATATTTGAGATTGCAAACATGTTGTTACAACAACGGAGTATTTAAAGCAAAATATTATACATCGTTATTTACCCATTACTCATGAGTTAGTGTTCCTTGACCTACATCAATCAGTTTATTTATATTTTATACTTGGACAAAGGAATTATTTAGAAATAATAAATAACGTATTATGAAAATAAATTACGTATTTATTGTCGCTCATGTGAACGTTCTTTGCCATTGAATTACCTCTGCACTAAGTATCAATCACATTTTAGATGATGCGTGCATTTAATCTAAACTATGCATTTCAGACAATTTATATATGTAAAACTTACCAATACAACAAAAAAAAACTAGGAAGAATAATTGAGAAAATAAAATTACAAACATAAGTTAAACAGCCCATGGCATAATTAAACGATGTTATAATTTTTTTAATTATATCTAATTTTAATATAATTTTAAATTAGTTTAATAAAAAAGACACAATCATATTTATTAATTTAAAATTATTAATACGTTACTGGATTTTTTTTATTGTCAGTCATGTTTACGTACATGCGTTGCAACACGAAAACATTTCATTAAAAGTTCTTATTTTTTAAAAGTATATAATAAATGTGGAGATATTTTTTGAGATAATATAGATCTTACAAAGAAATTATAAACATCGATTCGTCAATGTGTGTTGGATACTAATTTATCTAAGTCGTTTAATTACCCGTATCATCGTTGTTCCTATATATTAAACTGCTATATATTTTGGTTCATTATTTTTAAGGTACATATATAAGAAAGAAATATTGTTTACTATGGATATTACGAAAGAAGTAAATTGTATGGAGGTCGCAACTGTGCAAGCATATTCTTTTTAAGCATACGATAAACCGGTTGCGATTACACGGGTCAAGAAAGTGAATCTACAAATAAAACAAGAATTGAGCTTTTGGCTGCGTCAATAAATTGAGTTTCACTGCTGCTATCATAATGGTTCGTGCTTTACTTTTTAGCCAACTACCATACTAGCGTACCTTTTATTTATCGTTTAAACATTTTATGCAGTTATAATTTGTAATCTGAATTTAACAATATAAAAACAATTTTATGATAAGCTAAACAAGTATTAAATAAATCTCAGAATTAAATAAGAATGGAAGTCTCATAAAGAGATGATACCATCTTGTAAACATTTTAATCTGAGAAATCGCATCGAAATCAATTCAGATACACAGAAACTATCATATTACATATAATACTTCATTGAAACTTGGGCCGCAAACCAATATTAAAGAAACGTCGAAATAGCTTGATATTTATAAACATAGTCGCGTAGAACGTCGCCATTATCTGGTGGCTCTAATGACATTGCCCGAATGGGTCGTAACTGACATAACAATACAGCTAACGTTAAAACCAAGTTAGGATAAGTAGTTTCCCATGTTCTAAGCACCCGTCTCGACTGTGGCTAAACATCGTTTTTCACAACAAATTCTCTTTGTTGTCCTTCAATATTTCTTCAACGTTTGACTTGATCGAGATGTCGAACAATCAATTGAAATGATATTTCTCATCGAGCGAACAAGGTTGAATTGTCAGACGCTTTTAATAAAAAAGTAGCGAACCTCATCAAAATCCTATCAAACACTCCACACTCCCGCGACGCGTTAAAGAATTTTTATACCCGTTTGAATGTAAATTCTACGACATTTTCGTCGTAAAGAGATGGGATAGTTCGTTCTGCACTTCATTTTCCTCTAGGGGAATACATTTCACTATTTCTCAAGCAATAAAACGACAAGATTCCGTCTGCTTAAGCAGGTATTATGCAGGGAATTTTCATACAATTTCCACATGTAGGTGGGGATTATGTGTCGTTGGAAAGGTCTAGTTAAATTAAAACGCCTTATAAATTCTAACAATATCGCGGAATTTGCGACGCGCTGAATGCTCGAGACGTGATGCTAATTTACAGGCGAAAATATTTAGATTATGAAGCGGGGAATATTAAGCTCTGTTTCTTACATTTAACACGAGGACGTGAAGAACCTGTTTATCCTTGATGCTTTAGTTAAAATATTTATTAATCAAACGCTCATACGTTTTAAATGAGTAAATGATCGAGAGTGAAATCCGGAGAAAGCTTGAGGAAAAAAAACAATTTTAATAAAAATTTAGTTGCACTAATCGACGTAACTCTATAGATTATAATTATTTATAATATTAATCAATATAGCAGGTACGTTGATTTAAGTACAAATTACGAATCGTGAGCTATGCTCCTATATCGACATTTACCGAGTCGCCGCGTTGGCAGAGTAATAAATGCTTCAGATTTACATAAACCACAATCCTTTGACAGTCGAATACTGATGAGGTGTGGACAAGTTACACGCAAGAATGATAGCTACGATGTAGAAATCGTCACTTCTCCAAACAGTTTTGCACAGCTTTCGAAAAATATGCAATATATTAAAAGTTATGCAGTCAACGTCATTTGTGAATAAATGATTTAATATAGAGCAGCGGAAGCAACAGAAGAGTCAGGCATAAGCTTAACATGTCTAGAAAATTAAATTCTAGTTACGCTTGAATGTATTTTCTGTTGCAAAGCTCTCAGACAATAGCAAACATGAAACGGAATGTAACGCAACCGTCACGAGAAGTGTATCGACCACCGCAAATACCATCCAATGGCAAACTTATTGTTTGAAATGGCGTTGCTGAAAAATTGCTCTTCGTGTATATCCTTCTCTGACCGAGACGAACGTCAGCGGCATTATTCTATAAATAATATTTACTACGCGTATATTCACATTAAAACTGTTCGATTTTATGTTAAACTAAATGACTCTAACAAAATCCATCGCAAATACGAACCGCCTGAACTGCGTATTTTGCCAATATCGATATCTTGTTGCAGTTAATAATTGGATTTGTGGCTAAGTTTCTCGTTTTACATGGCTTTTCCTACGAGGGTTCTCTGTATTTAATTTTTATTTGTGCGGTACTTGTGCCGCGTGGCGTCGACTGCGGATTATAATAGGAAACTTTCATTTTCCTAATTAAAAATAAGCCAGGCAGGGGAACAATCTGGATTTATTAAAGTTGTTCAACGTTAACGTCGGCGACGTTTTATATTAAAAGCTCGTTTAAAACAGTCTCAGTAAAGATAGCAAAGACAATGGAACGATGTTTGTGTGGTGACTGGTGAGTAACTTCCAACTGTTTAATTTGAGGAAACAAAGCCCTGTGCACATTATATTCAATATGTATATAAATATTTGTAAAGATGAGTCTTGTTTTAAATTATCTGTATATTTTAAATTTGTTAATGTATTCTAATTGAAAATGTTTCATTTCTGTAAATATATTTAGGTTGACATTCTTTTGTTTGAACATTGAATCACAAATTTACTAATCTTTGTAAAAATTCAGTACTTCAATGATAGAATTCGTGTACTCAAGTTAAGCTTGGAGTTGCATAACAATTTTTTCGATTTCAAAGCAATGTCAAGTCGTGAACGAAGTATGAATACTGCTACATGGCAACCATTTTACTGGCTGCCAAGTTACTTCTATGTAAATTTAAGTAGGCGTAATTAAAGGAAGTAACTATCGTCTCTCGGTAAATGGCTGTCTGGTCGTATTAACTGACGGATCTAAATGATCCCCTTCCATTTTTAGTTGCTACAGAAGACATTTTTACTTTTTTATACTATATATTTAACCATTTTATATTAGTTCTACTAACATGATTCAGTTCCGCTAAGCGCTTGCAAGACAAACACTAATCGGCTTAAGTATATTAATCGTCTTCTTTCAAGCACACATCAATCTTGCAATTCTGTAGTGTATATACATTATAAAGTAATTTATGTTGGCAAGAACGTTAGGTCGATGCCCGCGACCTATAACCTAAACTTTCCTCATGGCGACACTCAACAATTTAATTGTCATTCAATTGTCCTAAGGCTAATTCCTTTCGCACTGTATACACATATATATCATATATGTATATATATCACTTCATATCATATGTAATATATATATATATATATATATATATATCACTTGCAATAGATTTTTTACACATTCAATTTGTTTTTGCATCAATCATGTTAGCGTTCTAGACGTATCAATCACACGCGTCCACAGCAGGCGGTTCCATGAAATCCATATTTATCATTACTGTCGACACAACCACTGCTGCCTTCATAGCTAATCCTATACTATTTAAGTTACACGAATGTCAATCGAAATAGCGGGTTCACATTAAACTCGCAAAGTTATCAGCGCGTCCGCCATGGCCGGACGGCGGCCCCCGCTTCGTCTCTTGGCAAACTGCACAGTTCCATACGGCAATCACATTGAGTTTGTTTGCGTAGGTCATTGCACTTACTGGGTCGTTTTATGTGTTCCTGGTGTCACGACGTATCTATTAATAGTATAATAGGAATGTTAACATCGAGTACAGCGGAATGTGCATATATGCGTCCTGCAATACACGTCCGCACAACATGTTACCCATCAACTGGTGTAATGCAACAGCGAAAATCATGCCCGGACCGGAAATAGACACGCGAGGTAATCGGTGCCGCGTAAATGAAATCTTTCAGGGCACAGATGATTAGGTATATGTTTAATTGAGTTTCGAGTGCAGTAGCTCGTTAAAGTTTCATTATTATTCGCGCTCGCAAATTGTTCGTACGTGAACAAATTGAACTTCACAATCGATCTCTGCGGCGCTTGTGAGGCTTTGTTTGAGTTCGACTCCGAATTCAGCGTAATTGCCTTTCAGCCTTTCATTATTCAACTTTATGCAGTCATTTACTTGGGTTATTATGAAGGGAGAGTTGTGTGGTAAGTGTCGTGGGTGCATTAATCGTAATATGTAAATGTGGGGATATGAAATATTGAAATAGCGAGCGCGGTGTGCAAACGAGCCAGGTCAGCGCGAAGACTTCATAACCCCGCCATTACATTGTTTTCTATTGCGATACCATTTTATGATTCTAAACCGCACATTTCTTCCTATTTCCTTTTAAACGTATAGATTTAAATAATCTTGGTTGTTTGTTCAGAGCTAATCGTGAAACAAACAGCATTTTACTTTACACAGCAATTTACTTAATAATACGTGTTGCAAAATGGATAATAAGATAGTTTTATGTAATTGTAGAAAAACGTATATTTCTATCTATTTAAAAACAGTAATATAACAAGAATAACATCAATATGTCGTTGTGGGGCAACTTCCTTGGTATTTCTAATTACATGCTAAATGTAAACATTTCCCTAGTATATTTTTCTGCTATAAACAAATAATTTTAGTAACACATAAGTTACACGTAGACATAATATACATACTACAAAGGTTTTACATAGGGAAACACAATAATACAACGTATACACGTATAGCATTATGTATATACACAACCTTTCATTAAAGGCAGTACTAAAATTAATGTATAAAATAATAAAATACCAATGAAAATAGTACTCATAAAATATATTTTCTTGTTATAGATTGAAGATGAGGGTAACCATGGCAACGATGACACAAGACTCTTCATCCTGTCAACATTAGCTGGACAGCACAAGTCCAGGGTGTCGTGTGCTCTCTGCAAAGACACGTTACACGTGTTTGATCGTTACCCATTAGTCGATGGAACATTCTTTCTGAGTCCACGTCAGCATACCAGCAGCGCTGTTGAGGTAAGCTAACAAGAATGTACTTTATCTCTCTACCTATTTGTGATGCGTAATTCTTAGTGTTAGATTTATCAAAACATATTCATAGCATCACAAACGATAAAAGTGATTAATATTCGTTCATTACTTATTAAAGTCTTCATCCATTTTGCCTTATTAAGTATTATGTTTTCATAGTAAACCATATTTCTTCGCTGTTGTAATGTTAGCCTTATAGCCTAACATACATATGTCGCACATAATAAAACATATTAATTAAGGGGTGGAACAACGCGTTTAAAATTGTCGTAGATTGGAGAAAAGTAAACGCACTAAGTTAAATAAGATGTGACAAAGTTTGTTCAAGTCTACAAAATAGCGTCCCCAGTCGCAATTCATACAAACTTCTCGACTCGGCGTTGTTTATTCAGCGAATTACAAGAACGTGGATACGTTTATGTTTGTTTGACTTTGGATTAGTGTTCTCTTTCGGACTTACCCTTGCAGGTGAAATGTCTTCATCCCTTTAAATATAAGATAAAAAATCACTGCAATTTTCTGTTTCTTTAATGTGTTCTTTAAACACATTGCAAATAGTACCTGGATTTATTTCTTGGAAATTATATTAAAACAATATACATAACTGTTACACGCTACATTAAAGAAAAATATATTTATATAAATAAAAAATTATGGTTTAAAAATACAACTTTTTATTATTAAAGATATTGAATTAAATGTTCCGTCCTCAGGTGAAGGTGGAAGGTCGCACGCAATACCTGACTTGTGTCTGCATGGGGTGTCTGGAGAGATTTGACGTTGAGCGCACCATCCGCTGCCGTTTCTGCGGACAAAAGTGGGATGGCTCCTCGCTTGTACTTGGCACTATGTACTCGTATGACATCTTCATGGCCACCCCGTGCTGCGCTGAGCGTTTGAAGGTAACTTAGAGTTTGAGTTATTCAAAAAAAGAGCATAGCGGCCTTGCGAGGGCTACGGGTGCCCATGTGACCGCTTCTCTTACGAGAGCTTCCTGCTGGTCTACCACCGTATCCATAAAAATTCAGTGAATCATGGTAGTTTTTTTTAAATCGATTGCTTTATTCCAACAGTGCAACAACTGCTACAAGGCGCTGCTTCACCCGCACCAACGGCTCAACTACTCGGACTACTCGCACCCGTTGACGTGCCCGCAGTGCCGCGTGCTGGACACACACTTTGTCAAGCCGCTGTCGTACTGCTTCACAAAACGGGTCTTTCCGCTCTTCCAACAGTGGCCATAACAAACGGCGGTGCCGGGGCCATCTCCCGGCACCCCTCCGGACTCCTGGGGCCTGGCGCCGTCCCCCCCGCGTCGCGCCTCGCCACCGGCCCTGCGCCCCGTCGTCAACACAAGCATGGCATCCCGTTCTACAGAAAGTGAAGAGACTAAGTTCCTCAACCCGAACATGTCTAGCATCACCGAGTCCCTTTCCCTGCTCGGCCTAAGCCCAGAAACGCTGGCCATGAGTCTTGGCGAATCGCTCGCCGAGAGATACCTGGCTACCCTGAAACCGAAACCCATCGAGCGGCCCGCGCTCAGCTGCGTGCCACGGCGGCAACCGACCAACGAGCCTTCAAACATGCAGCTCTTTTCCAACGACTTCATCAACTATCTCAACCAAATCGCCTAAACGAGTGCAAGAGTGACGACCTAAGGACTTTACCCTCGATCGAGGCTAGGAATAATTTTTGTTAAATTAAGTTGGTATTATTGAAAGTAATTTTATGTATCGGGTTAGAACATACTATTGATTTTTTTTGATTTTATTCAGGACTTTGTTGCTTCAAATAGATAGATGTTGATTTTTGTCGAAAATAATGTTTAGCAGTAGAGTGACACCAGACATTGCATTTTTTTGTTTTCGGTATATCCTTAAAATTGGAAATTCCTTCTGAAGGACAGGTTTAATTTTAATTATTAATTCTTGGATTTCAGTGATACTGATACGGTAGCCCCTATTGAATAGGGCAGTTCGAGTGGTGTGTTATTTAGTTCAATTTAGTTTATTAGTTATGTTTTATTTTAGCAAAATTTTTAACTTTAACTTAAGTGTTATACCATATTTTCGTAGGTTTATCGCAATTCTTTATTTTCTCCCACCGGGACGGGACTTTCGTTCGAGGGAAGTGTCGTCAACGCCGGGTTATTCGTAACAATTTCATTTATTCACCGGTCACTTAATTATTAATAGGGGTTCCAACTATAAGCAATTGCTGTGTCACCAAGAACATGACTGTCTTGTCTGTGTACGAGTATATATTATAAGGTTTACTGTATTCGATGCCTTTTCGTTTTATCAGACTTCAGTAATTAGCGGACGAGTAAAATATAAAAAGTATTTATTTGGAATCGTGCCATATCAAATAAAAACATTTTCGATGTTCGCATCAAGTAAGTGGTAGGGCCGCTCGTCACTGAAGCTGATGAGAAGTCGTTTTCGTTTTTTCTAAAATTACATGTCTTACTTTAGGTTAAGGAGTTTCTTATAATTGTCATGAATGTCTATTTATTTAAGGTTAGCGCTTAACGTTCAAGGCGTTTAAGCGATGCACATTTACTCATTAACTTTTAAAACTTAAAAGATAGATAAGTTTTTGATACATTTGATACTTACTCGCAAAGTGATTAAAAGTGATAAATTTTATAGTTGTAGAAGCGTGTTTACTTGTTTAGTGAATAATTAAAGTGGTGCGGTTAGGTAGGCGCTTAACTATTAACAGTAATAGTTAAATGTCGGTGGACTCCGTTCGCGTTGTAGGCAATAATTCTATAAAGACTTAAACATTTTATAGGTGAAAATTTTTGCATTCTTCTAAAATATACTGCCATTTTTTTATTAATCTTCTGGTCTAATGCACAAGTGTTTATAATTAAAAAAAAATTACACCAAGCAATAGAACTATTTTTGAGATGTCAATTTAACCTCAACTGGATTTAATATTAGAAAGTATTCCTCGTGGGTTTATAACAGTACTAAGATCTTCAATGTCAAATAATCACTTGTACATTATCCGTAGTTTATTTCTAAAGAAAATTTGAATAGGACTACGCATCCATGCAAATGGAAGTGTCTACAGAAGCGTAGCTGATTACTATTTTTCAGTAACCGTAAAAATGTAATGTCTTAGGCGTAGCCTATCTCGTATAGTTGCGTAGACGTCGCCACAAAATATATTTTTATTATGACATTACCTACTACTGTTTGTATACTGAAGAATATTCATCACTCTACGCTTTGATAGAATCTGAGATTCATCATCGACATTCATCACCAACACTATCATCCGCATCACTGCACTATCATTCGTCATCCTTGTCATCTGGCACGGTATGATTGGACTACGGAATGGTTACTTTATTCGTTGTCTATTAATATTCGCAGGTTTAGAAGGAACAGTGTTCCATTCAATTTTAAAGAAATATAGGTAGAGACCTATATGGGAAATTTAAGAAACGTATTTTTTCTTTTATACTAACATTAAAAACATAATTTAATGAATAATAATAGCCATTCCGTTGAGTGTGTTTGTATGTATTTCTATCGGACTTCTGTCTTTATTTGTAGCCGCTTATTATTCTAAGATTGAAAAGTATATCTTAAAATAGTATGGAACATATAATTGTATATAATGTAGACGCAGATGCTTAAAAAGTGTTTATTGAGATATATTATTGCGTATTTCTAGATTAGCCATAAATCGATAGTACATTATAACAACAATATCAAAAATCCCTAATAATTTTAAAGAAAGCCTCGAGACTGTAATGCCATATCATATGTTAAACAATTTTAATTTTATCAAAGTTTGCTCGTTCTTATATAGAAATATATTTAAAAGTTTATACATTTAAACAAATGTATGTAATCAATAAAATATTTGAAAAAGTAAAAAAAATATGAAACGAGCTGTTGTTGGTATATTTAGGAAAATATTAAAACGAACCAGATCATCTGATGGTGACCATGTACAAATGATAGTGGGATGGCATTACAGTACGCGATATCTAGAGAAAAAGACACAAATTATAGAATCATATTGTTTAATAGTCAAATACAGAGCCATCTATCTAACTTAGAGTATTATAGGACATTTTTTACGATGACTCGAGTCAATCCCCTCTACTTTCCCGGTACAAATTCAAAGGTTTTATGATAGAGAGTATCCATTTTACGGTATATCGGAAGTCCTCCAAAACAAATTTTTATTTTAACATACGTTTGGTACTTAAAGATCTTATCATTACCTCTTTAGATGTATTACCTACTAGGAAATTTTATAAACACCAATAACCAGAAGTCTTTTACACTCTGCAAAACCTATGTAAAAGTTAACGTACGTATCAGAATTTTTATTATAACCAATTTAATTTATTTTATTCCCCCTGTTATATTCCTCATTTTTCAATTATTTCCTATATTAGAGGATTTTATTTGTATAGTGTTTCCCTCAATATACGGACCTTCGAGGTGACACTATTTTAACTATATGTATACTTGCAAGGTTGTACGGAGGCTCACTAAATACTACTATTCCTCAGTCTAAAAGTAATCGTAGTATGTGTTTGATCATTCATATTTTAGTAAGTTATTTGTTCAGTTTTAATAAATGTAATTACACTAACGTTGCCAACTTCTTAGTTTATTTGCACATATTTGTTAAATTTTTCTAATTAATAACAATTTATTTAGACACCTACATTCGAATTTTTTCATGTTAAATTTAATGTGGTGTAATTTAGTGAATTGCTTGAAAGTACAAAGAAACAATTTGTTACTTTTGTAAATTTTATAAATGAAATCAAATGCATATTAAATGGACAGATCTAGATAATCTTTACGAAATAGTTGCTGTAAATCCTAAATAATATACGCGCATTTGTTTCTCCTTACAGTACGTGACTCGTTATAGTATATTTCCTTTATATTGTTTTTCGTTGGTCAATTTAGAAACAAAAGTTGTTACTTATTATAAAACTATATCCTATATTTCGTTTTGAATATTAATTTGAATTTTATATTTATTGGATACCTATTAAGTAGAATAGTAGCACGCAGTTAGGAACATCTGCATAATATATCTAGTAGTGTCTCGTGTCCGCTTTCAATCATAGATTAGTAATTACCTTATTTCCGTGGTAGTATCTTAAATGTATCTACATTCAATTATTCAATTATGGTGTGAACGATAGAGTGCTTGTGGTCATATTTACTCCTAAGTCATCGTCACGTTTAATTATATTATTCTAATGATAATCTCGTGCCAAGCGAGTTTTGTTATTACATTGTGTACATTCTGGTCATAGGCGCTGCAACGACGCATCGCATTTAGGTATTTCACATGTCACCTTCGCTCCCCATTTCGTAAGGGCAAACGCGCTATACCCCATTCCTACATGCTTAGAGCTTGTATTCGCATCCGTACGTTTACAAATAATGTTCCGGTGATTAAGGATTTGTCCCAAATTGTGATAGTCAAGAAGACTTTGTCGCGGATAAAGTTTTGCTAGGTATAAGCTTTGTGATAAGGAAATCAAGGAACCATTGGAGAAAAGTTTAATGTTTGCACAATTTAAATGCCTTTCAGCACGCATGTAAAAACCCCGAAAGCAATAAGAGTGAACAGATAAAGTTCGTAATTAGGATTCAGGGAAGCAAATTGCATTTTGCATGAAATTCTGAAACTGCGTCCATGAGCTCAACCTGATCGCATTGGCTGATTCTAGTATACGGCTGTTATTGGTTAGTGAAAGCAAATCAACATGTTAATTATATTTTGATACTCGACGTTTTCTACACTGTAGTAAGTAACATATTAACATTTGTATTGACTTTTTTTAGGTAGGGCTTGACGTCGCGTTCCATTGCATTTATCGATAAAAATTCATCCACTACTGAGGTGTTTGTGATCGAATCAAAGAATTTAAAGTATTCTCGAGATCGTTATAATATTGTAAGCGCTTGTCGGATTTCCCTAAATGGTGGGGCCGTTTATGGAGCATGTAAATGAGGATTGCCAAATTCAGTTGGATTTTGGAACGGCTCTGAGAACGTTGCACGGACAATTGAATTGGTGGTAATCTTACGAATTGGCTGATAATAATTAATTTAGTGCGTGGCAAAAAGACTACGGGCTCGTTTATGAAGATGTCCTACGGCATAAAGTTCCAGCGTCTTTGTAAACAGCTCCATTTACTAGGTACGTAATGCGCGGGGTGCATCAGGGTATGAGTGTCATAATTCGTAATAACATAACTTTTGTACTTTCGTATTAATAACGAGTAATTTAGAGGTAACTTTTTTTCTAATAATATGTATAAATCTTAAAATTAACATCAATAATATACGTTTTTTACTGAAATTGTAGATGTAGTATTTTTATAAGAAGAATCCGAGACTATGAGCTCGTTACGTGTATCACAGCGATAATAGGTATTAAGACCGCTCAGTGCAACTTGAGGAGTAATCTTGAACGACATCTCAGGACAACGGGCAAGATTTCTTCTTCATACAATATGCGTGCTGAGCGAGGTCGTTTAATTCGTAGGTTATAAGTCTACACCTTATATGCGTTTTTAGTGATCAGTTAAGCTTTTTGTGTCTTACGGATTCATGTTTTTACAGTTTATTTTCACACTTAACGGGGATCAATCTTTTAATATCTCACAGTGAAGTATCAATGAGCGCTTTCTGTTGGTGCATACTTAAGTTCTAAAAATATTATGTTGTAGATATACCTACATATAAATGTATGTTTGGGCGAATGGATATCTGTCGTGTTATCGAAATCATTTCATGTGTTTTTTATTTTCTCTTCGGAGATAATATATAACAACTGTGTGGTGCATTCTTAGATATGGCTGAATATATAAATTTGCTGTACTTTTAATGTGTCGTCAAGCGCTTTTTATAACTTATCTTAATTTGTGGTCGTGTGGTTTTTTTTGATATGATCTCTCGTTTACTTACATTTTTCTGGAATAAGGTTCGATTACGAGAACGGTTACGAGGTTACGAAGCTCAGCATGGAAACGCCAATTAGATTTATGATTGTTCTAAGGATTTCACATAACTTTAAGTCATTTATAATATTCAATAATGTAGAATGATAGAGGTAACTTATACCATTGAATATGATACTTAGATATTATTTTTTAGACGTCGCGTTTCAGTATATTTTTATAAACTCGTGGAAGTTGATGCGTAAGGAATTGGCACGGCAAAATATAAGTAAGCAGTTATAAGTGAAGAAAGTTCCATTTTGTATCGATTTTATGAAAAGTAAATATTAATTTGTAAAGATAGCGAGCGTTGTATTGTCTATTGTATAATGTTGGTAAATCATGTAGTGTTTAAGGTTGTTTCAGAAAATTGTAATAAAACTAAGGAGGTAAAACATGTTATATTTTATACGGATACTGATATTAGGCCCGTCGCGAGGCGGGCTTGTGTTACTTTACGAATATAGTGTGTAAGTTTACTCTTGAAAAGAGTTTTCGCAGGTAGTAGTTTTAGTAGGCTTAGTGTTTTTTATACCGGCTTGATGTTGTGACATTTACTATTAATTATACGATACGCAGAAGCACCGAACAAGCGGCCAACGATGATCAACAGCAGATGTGTAGTGGGTACGAGGTGAGGAAGACGGAACTTTGTTTTTGTTTTCGGAGCATGGGCGGGCAGCGGTTGAGTGATCTTTACCAAAGTGTCGCTGTTCGCAAGCATATCATTTGATACGACGCTAGATAAGTTTTGGTACAAAATTTAGCGAAGTTTTTATTCTATTCATATTATTAAATTGTTAGACAATTCTGTTGTCAGTTTTGTAGTGGACAGTACATGTACACATTGAATCGAAGCCGTCTAGTCGACTGCATCGGCTTACGAAAAATAGTTTGTCTTAGGAGTTTTGTCCTATACGAGTCTGGCGATTAACCTGAATTTCTTGAGTTATTTAGCAGAATTATATTATCGTCTAGTGTTTCCGATTATGTTACGTTTTATATTGCTTATATTATATATTATGAATACAATGTTCATTAAGTATTTAATTCATTTGATGAGAACCTAGTCGATTCTCTATGATATCACATCTCCCAAAGTACAAATTCCTTGTTGTTTAGTCCAATTTTGTTTGACTGTTATTGACTGGAAATTAATTTAGAGAGAGTACCTAAGGCTTGCTCGCCAACTGCAGAGTGCGGCTTCTGAGGCTTGGCTCATTCAATATTCTTTGCCTGCGATGGAGCCTCTTAATACAATATGCATAATCATTTTATGGTTTGTTCATCGCTTTCGTCGCCGACAAGGAGTATCAAAGTATATAATTGTGTAGTTAAAATTAATGCTGATTTCTGTCAAGCCGATCGGCCTTCAATAACCACTTACGTTAGCAGCTGTTTAAATTAGTTCGATTTTAGTTTATTTTATAAATAACTTTTAGTTAATGCACAATTGTAACCAATGTTTAGTTACTTTTTCCACTAATTTTAAGCTTTTTCTTTGTATAAACTACCCAGCAAATTGTCTTTATAATTGTTATACTTAATCGCCTACTACACATTACCTAAAGGAAAAGCTAATTGCATTGAACTATATTTCAAATGACACTATACCTACGGTAAATAAAACCTTTATAAAAATATAATAAAATTTTAAAAAATATACTGCTGTTTATTTATACCTTTTCCAATTTTTATCTTTAATTTATCTATATTTTTTTATCTTTCATTATAAATAAGTATGCTATATAATATGAAGGAATAAATTAATTGTCAAGGAAAGTCGCAGGCACATTAACATAACATGAGCTGTTATTGATACTTTACACGTCGTTAATTATTGCAGTCAGAGTGCTGGGAATAATATCGCATATGCTAGTATGTTAGATGTAACACCTAATACCAAATATTTAACGAAGGCTCGAATGTCTTAACTACTGAACTGACGCGACGATTCATACAAACTCAGCAAATTGTAGCCACATATAAATTAAAACTTATGGAATCAAATAATGTATGAATATTATAAATATATACAGATTCAAGGTATTTTTTTCAAAATAAAAAGATTTAATACATAAACTCGCATAAATTAATTATTAAACATTTGAGACAGATCTCTCCAACCTTGAAATTTGTATAAAATGAATACACTCAAAGTATTTTGATTTTAAAAATTATTTGTTTATCGTAACAATTATTTTATCGTAACAAAACTACGGTGATCTAGGCTTAACCTTTTATGAAGTTGGTTCTTAAATTGGTTAAACTGATATAACATTTTTGCATCAATTGTTTAAACTGATTCTAACGACTGTCTGGCTTCAAAATTTTTAAATATGCCAAATCTTGAACAAAAAATTCTATTTATACCATAAAAACTTCGAAATGATATAGAAATCTTCCGCACTACCAGAAAGAGCTAAAATAGGTTTTACCCTGACAATGATACAGTAAATTTTGTCAAAGTGTCCGTCTGAAGGCTATTCAAATTCTCGTCTAATCCTACCGCTACAAATTTAGAGATAACGAGTTCCAAGTACGGGTTACTTTAGACAGATTTGTATTTCCTACGTAAATAGCTTCAGAATTCTGAATATACATTGACTTTGCATCGCGGATTCAAAGATTTGGAACGTAATTAGCAATTGAGATTATAACTTGACTGTTTTTCTTACTAAGACACAAGATAGTTAAATATATTTACTAGTGTATTATAATTAAACATGCTCCTATATTATATTCGAGTTTGCAACAGTGTTTTCTAATGCTTCGTTTATTGAATAAATAATATATAAGTATGTATAATATTAAAAAAAGATTTTGTAGCGTACAACCGATCAGATGGGCTTTGGTAAGAGAACCATATAGCACCACCGCCATATAAACATATAGCATTGTGTTGCTGGCTCATTACGCCGCTTAAGCGCTGTTTTTAAGGGATTCTGATATTCTCACTCAACGTAACACAGTAGAAGTAATTTGTCACTGCAACTACCATTTCACGATGAATAAATATTCTGTGAACCGGCCCAATTGATTCGTCAGCATATGCTTCAGTATGGTTCTCCCACGGGTGAAATTTAATAATGTACTTAAAATATAAATTTGTAATTTGTTTGTAAAAAATTAAACGAATTCCCATTTATAGATGGGGATTTTCCGCTAGTGTAAGATTGCATAAATCTTAAAGTAAAGTATATTAATCGAATTCAGATTTTCATTGCAGGTAATTACTACCAGAGGCTCTATTTCAAACAATCTTGTGACTGGACGTCGAATGTCGATTAATGGTCTTGGTGTAATACATAATTTAACTAGATTTATTATGGTTAGGATCCCGATAATTAGTATTTACCTACGCCTGGCGCTATCAGATGAGTTAGAAAGGTGAAACAACATTAAAGTTACACAGTAGCATAGCATATAGGTATCGGTACAAAATACAACACAAATTTTAAGTTAAATACTATATAATTTATTCCTAATTACTCATAGAATTCACTTAAAGTCATATAGATGTGTGATGTATGTGTAATATGTGTCGAGGCACCTTGGTTCATACTTCATAAAATATTGAATCCAATACTAATCCATCACATTTACCGCACGTAAAATTGGCAATAAAACACAAAACTATAAATATAGGGTCAGTATATAGAAATTTCGAAATAATAAAGTGACGCGGACGAGGGACACCTTGGGGTATTTTATCAGGAGCAACAGTGCGCAAAACGCGTAAAACACATTTTATTGGACCTCACAACGAATAACTACGTAGTTTTATGCATCACATAATGCATCTACAACTGTTTACTGACTTGATTGGATACGTGCTCTTTCTATTTACGCAAAGAATTTATATTTTTAGTACTCCTAGAATATTGGAGTCTAATCCTCACCCTCGGTCTGTGTTTTCGCTATTTAATCGGACGTGATGTAGGATTTCTTTCAGATTCGGCTTGTGAGAGACTATTCAATCGCAATTCGAACTTAACAAAATAATTAAACAGTTTTTGATTAAGAGGGATCTATTCGTGAATAACTGTAATATTTATGTTATGGAGGGACATTATAGGAATTAGGAACGGTAATAAATTTTGAGATAGAATCTTTCTGTTTTATACACTATACCTTCTCATTACTATCGTCAAACCACACGAGCTATTAAGTTTCTAGGCACCATAAAATATATCCATATAACACTATCGACCTGTCCCTGTTTATGATGCGTAACAAGCAATAAAAATGAGGTCCCATCGTTTTGCGATCCCGTCACGGCCTACTGTCTTTTGATGAACCCCCGTACTTTATTTGTCTATAAACTTTTTATGCCTTCGCACATATCCGATGATCTTGTTGGTCAGCGAAAGTAAACACTCGTAAAGGCAGTGGACGGTGTAAAACTGTTTACTTTGATCTCTTAGAAGCAGGTATGCTCTTAGCACCTATCTAAAATTTTACATAACCTTTTCAATAAAACAGGATATGACTAAGGGAAAATATATGTCCTTCTCGAGAACTCTCTTCTGTTCATCTGTTCATATAATGTTCAAAGGCGTACAAAATCTTTACACTTTGGCACCCAACTCTCTGTTCTCTGTACATTTGATATATTTTTACATATCAGTGTTGAATTTTATTCTATAGCGGACATCGGAGCAGTTGGGTCTCCTAAATGGTAAGAGAACCACCGCCCATGAACAACCACGCCACAGTCCGCGCATTTTTTGTGTTGCCGGCTTTTTACGCCGCTTAAGTACCACTTTTAAGGGCCTCTGATATCCTCACTCACTCTGCGAAACAGTCGAAGTACCGTTTCACGCTGAGTTTCTGTGAGATTCTGTGAGCCCGCGGTATCACTTTTACCCAATTAGTGCGTCAGCATATGCTTCAGCTTGGCTCTCCCACGGGTGAATTTGAATGTAACATATTTTGTAAATATGAAATAAAATCTTAAATTATCTACTGATATCTAAATCTCTGTGAGTGTAAAAGGCCAAATGTGATAGTTATTTTTCATTTTATTAGGTATTCGGTGATTTTCTGTCCACTCTCTTCGAACAGTGCGCCTGCTTAGTAAGGAAACAGTTTTTAGTGCATATAATTGTACACAATAATATTAAATTCATAGAAAGTATCATAAAACTCGAAATCTAAATAATTTGGTAGTTATTTTAGATTAATA
>DWCF01003665.1:0-18875 GCA_018230265.1 Delias oraia
TGTGGCAATCCGCCATAGACCTCATTTGGTAAAACATGAGATGCTCAGCTTCGATTAGATAAAAGTGAATGTTTAATATCAATATATAGCGTTAGGCGTGGATTACTGGACTTATTTGAAAATAAAATTGTGAAAATCGGAGATTTTTTATTGTTGACTCGTCGTAAACGTATTTTTGTTACTCTAAGTGTAGAGGGCTTCTTAGTATATTGAATGTTTAACTTTATAATTAATAATTATTTAAACATATCGATATTTTATATTTAAGACAAAGCGGCTGTCGTAGCATGGAATATTCATAATATACTTCATGTGGCTCTTATTTTTACAGATAGAAGAAAAGAGTTTGAATGAGTTCTCTCTTCTTATGTTTCCTGAACTTCGGGCGGTGCACAGTGGCCGATATACTTGTCGAGTTACTAATCGTGCTGCTATCGCTAATTACACAGCAATATTAACCGTCAAAGGTATGCAAACAGATACATTTCTTTATATTAATTATATATATTTATTTGTTATACACAAAGTTGGAAATATTTGGAATTTTGAACAACTCCTTCACACTATAGAACACCTATAACAAAAATAATGTCTTGCTCTCCCAAAGTTTTGGCTTTTTTTTTCAATAGTTGCTCCGAGCTGGGAGACGGAACCGCTTGATACGGCGGTGTTGTTGGGTGCACCACTGAAACTCGTATGCTCTGCAAGAGGTTTTCCCGCTCCGACCGTCGCGTGGTATAAGAAAATTGGTAAGCTGTCTATTTCGCCAAGAGCAAGCTTAATTTAATACAACTATTATTTTTTTTATATAGTGTAGCGGACAACGGAGCAGATGGGTCTCCTATATGGTAAGAGAATACTGCCGCCCATGGACAACCAACGGATAAATATTTAATTGAGATTCTGTAACCTTTTATAGTATAAACTTTAGTGTGTCTCTCCTTAGGGGTTTTACACCTTATATCTTGTCTAAATGGGAAATGATTATAATTTACCCATGTGAGAGCCACACTTACGCATAAGCCGTCGCATTAATTGTGCTGGCTCGGCGAAATGTTATAACTGGTTCACACTTAACCAATATTTTTCGCTGAGTTATTGAGAGTAACGGAGATCATTGAAGTTGTAACTCTTAAGCGGTGTAAATAGCCGGCAACACAACCAAAGCACGGATTGTGGCGCGATTGTTTAAGAGCAGCGATGATCCATTACCATAAAAAAAGATCCGCCTGTTCTATTTCCCGTATAGTACATACGTAAAAACCTATAATACGCCCGTATGTTCGGACGTGAAAAGTTAAAATTTTGGTATTTGAAAGAAGAGGGAGCAAGCAGTATAGAAGGCGCTGAGCGGTGGGAAGCTACCGCGCCTGGATGGGATGTTGGCGACAGAAGCAGTGAAACGATACGGACAAGTGAGGCTGCGGTGAGCGCCATATTGAACGCGAGGACAGCATCACGCTCCCACCAGGGTTTATATCGTTGCAGCGCAGAAAATGGAGTCGGTCCACCGATTCTCAAACAAATAAATATTACTGTTCACGGTATGTTTATATTTATATTTATATGTATTTTTGTAACTTTCCGGCCTGACCAAGAGATGCCGCCACTAGGCCTACCTTGAGGTGGCGTTCTATAGTACCATCCTTAGAGAGCTTGTAGCTATATTTTCAGCCCGATCACCATGTTAGTTTATGAAAATTATTATTATAATGAAAAGCTAGAAAATCGTGCTGTCATCAAATATTTCTATTTGAAGGGGTTAAAACCGAAGGAAATCAAGAGTTACGTGTTACAAACGTTATGTGTTTTAACTAATCAATGTAACGTTTAGAATAAGTTTTCTCTCTATGGTTACTAATTCAGTAACCATAGAACCATTGAATCTGACCGTTAATCTCTCAAACTGATCATATCTTTACAAAAATAAATAGGATTAAAGAAATCAAGCGTTGTTTCATTAATATAGACTTTTTGTTGCTTGATATAAAATTCTACTAATCAAGTTGGGTTTAATCGAAGTTAATGTATAAACTAATTTAATGTTTTTCTATATTTATCGTTTGTTTTTTTCTCTTACATAAGAGGAACATATAAACGCTTTATATGTATAAAGCGTGTCAATTTTCACATGAAGTTTTAGTTTTCAATACATATTGGGCAAGAATATTAGCCGCAACTGCAATATTATATGCCAAAAAAATAAGATAGTGTAAATCTGTACCAGAGCCCGCTAACTTTGGGACGTCCAGCGAAGTGAATCGCAACACGTCAGCAGTACTTGAGAAGAGCGCAACGCTCAGCTGCTTAGCGCACGGCGACCCACCGCTAACTGTACATTGGACACACCATGGCCAAAGACTGGACCTAGATAACTACAGGTATATAAAGATTAAATTTAAAAAAAATCCATTGTGGTACCGTAATATTTTTGTGATAAGCAACATGGTCTTATTTAAACAAGTCGTATTATATGAATACTTAATTGAGCTGTAATATACGTGTAAAATATAATCATATAAAAAATATATTCATGTATTAAAAAAATATAATATTCATATATTTATCATATCTTATAGAATTTAGAAGTAAGACTAAAGACTAAATTGCTTTATAATATTAATAGAATTTTATCATAATTTTCTACAATTCAATAATTGCTTGAACTTAAAAATAATAAACATTAACCTGTAAAAATAAGAGAAATAACATTTAAAGCCTTTACTTCATATCAATTGATATATTTTATTAATTATAAAAAAAACTAAAAATATGCACTTAAATGTCAAAATCATCAGAATCCCCAACCGTCAAAGAAAAACGATTACATGCGCTGTAAAGAGTTTTTGTTCAAATATAATATAGACTCTACTGGTTTTTGTTTTTTAAATTTATTCTATGGATTATTATTTTAAAATGTCCACTATTAAAATATAAATTAAGTAATGCTTTACGCATTTGTATTTAAAGGTGTAACCTATTTGGAATAAAAAGTTTTTGAAAAAAAACTAGAATATTATTTAATAATATAGTAAATATATACTTTTTCAAATGAGTGTCTAAAAAGCGGACGTTGGCTATAGAGGCGAAAATATTTGTGTTTCTATTAATAGTTAGTGCACTACACTTATGTATACTTACATAGATGGCGTGTAACCGAGACCCGGACAGCCGAAGGCACACGGTCTGCGCTACGCCTACGCTCTGCCCAAAGGGCTGACGCTGGGGAGTACCGTTGTATCGCTCGGAACTCCCACGGCCGAGCTGACCTGCTACTGTACCTACACGTGCACGGTAATAAAATTACTTTAGGCCCAGAACACTCGGCGAGAATATCGGAGGCCCTTAAGAATTTCGCTTAACTGGCGTAAAAAGCCGACAACACAACCAATACTCTGCCTGTAGCGCGGTTGTCTATGGGCGGCAGTGTTCTCTTACCATATAGGAGACCTACCTGCTCCATTGTCCGCTATGCTATAAAAAATGACTTCCCTTTGGACTTCCATGCATACCTGTCCGAAGCGACCTGCACCCAGCGTTAATATTTAACTGCTACGTGTACGAAGTCATGGGTGTATATCGATTTCAGAACCGCCAGAGGCACCACGCTCGATGCAATTAATAGGACTTGGTTGCACCTGGGTGGTGCTCAGTTGGCGCGCCCGTGCACCGGCCGGCACTCGTTTCACTGCATACGTGACGTCACTTGACACTACAACTCTCATTCCAGAGCAATACAACCTCACTATACAGCTAGATGATCATAAGTACGTATTTTTAAAAGATTCATGCCGTTTAATTGTTTTTTGCACCCGTGGAAGAGCCATGCTGAAGCATATGCTAACGTAATTAGGCCGGCTCGTCTGAATTGATAAGGCTCACAGAATACTCAGCCTGAAACGGTACTTGTACGTGTTTCGAAGAGTGAGTGAGGATATCGCAGACCCTTAAACGCGATTGTTCATGGGCGGCGGTGTTCTCTTTCCATATAGGAGATCTACTTGCTCAGTTGTACGCTATAGAATAAAAAAAATCATAAGTACATAGCAGATCGCAATACAACAATTTTCATTGTTTTTGTTAAAAACACATCGGCTTGGTACTTCTACCTACTTTAATATACATTAAGTATATATAATATGCAGTTTGTGATAACTGAAGTAAATTCTTGTATTATATTTAATATTAGGCGTAAATCATTCTTACGTAGTTTTTTCCTACATTAGAGGGTTTATAGTGAACAATTGGTTATATATTTATGATTCAAAGTATTTTTGTCCATCGATGGCCACTTGTTCTTTCAATCTCATTTTTTTCAGGTATTTGTTTTAATAGGCCTATGTCCAGCAGTGGACTTGAATAGGCTGATGATGATGATGATGATGATTTGTTTTAAAATGACGGAAGTATAGTTATGTAAAATACGTGCATGTTCTAACGTATTCCACTTAAAAGGAATTTATTGTTGAGGGCTAAGGATAAGTTTCTAATTATTAATTATATTTAGTAATTATTAGTTTTATGTTCGTCTGGATTTATAGTGACATCGTAGAGGCGGGGCAGGATAGACTTCGCGCGAAGCTCGAGACACTGCGGGCGGCGCGTGGCTATTCCCTGCGTCTGGTAGCACATAACCATGTAGGCACATCGCCGGAGTCAGATCCTTTACGCTTTACAACACTAGAAGAAGGTATTTCTTTTGTTGTTTTTTTATATAGCAGGTAACATGGACACAAGGTCGCCGGAAGACGCTGGATGCCTCCTACAAATATTCGTGGAGGTCCAAGGGGGAGGCCTATGTCCAGCAGTGGACGGCTTATCGTTATCATAATAACTTTAATTTAATTTATTTCGAAAATTTACACGTTTATTGATTAATTATACTTAATTTAATATATATATATATATATGCTAATTTTTTTATTTATATCTTTTGTAGCACCAGGCGCACCTCCGATCAACGTTCGCGTGAGAAATATAGATTCTAATGAATTACACGTATCATGGACAGTAAGTGATGTGTTAGTAATTTGCATGTTTGTTAAATATTTGTTCACGGTAGTAGTTTTCTCTGCAGTGCATCTTCGCTTCTAGTATTGTCTATGGTATAGCGGGCAACGGAGCTGGCGGATCTCTTCTACGGAAAGAGGCCCACAGGCATACGCCATAATACACGATTTCGTTTTGTTGCCGCCTTTTTCACGCTGATTCTTTTTTTATATAATATAGATTACAACGGAGCAGGGGGTCTCTTATATAGTAATAGAACATCGCCGCCCATAGACAAACGGGCCTTAGTTCGCGTATTGTTTTGGTGGCTTTTTAAGGGCCTCTGATATCTTCACTCTCTCAGCGAAAAACAGTTCAAGTACCGTTTCACGTTTAGTATTATTATGTGAGTATTTTGTGTAAATTCTTGGGTTTATTATGTTTTCATACCTTAATATACACATAACTTTAATAGGCTCCCGAACGTGAGAGCTGGAATGGTGACCTTCTGGGTTTTGTGGTGTCATGGCGGGGATCAGAGGAAGGCAGTGGGGATGGAGGTCGCGTAGTGGTTCGTGGTGGGGGAGAGGAGGCGAAGGTTAACGTGTGGGGTGCAAGTGGCCGGCTAGCGTTAACTGTCCGCGCCTTCAATCGAGCTGGTGTATCAGCGCCTTCGCATACAGTGTATGCTCTTGCTTCTTCTGGTGAGAGTCTCTTGATATTTTATAATAATTCATACTTTTTATGTTATATCGGACAATGGAGTAGGTGGGTCTCCAATATGGTAAGAGAACATTGCCAGCCATTACCAACCGCGCTAATGTTTCGTTGTGTGAGTGAGGATATTGGAGGCTCTTCAAAATGCCGCAAAATGGCGTAAAAAGCCGGCAACACAACCAATGCGCGGACTGTGGCGCGGTTGTCCATGGACGGTGATGTTCTCTACCATATAGAAGTCCCCTCCGCTCTGTTATGTGCTATACCATAATAAAAACATGCATTAAGAAGTTATAAGAAGATTAAAATAAATTTAATTAATTAAGCAAAAATGTGCCAATGCCTATATGGTAAGAGAACACTGCCGCCCAAGGACAACCGCGCCACAGTCCGCGCGTTGGTTGTATTGCTGGCTTTTTACGCCACTTAAGCGGCATTTTTAAGGCTCACTCTGCGAAATAGAGTACAAGTACCGTTTTGAGTTAATTATTTTGTGAGCTCTTTGTATCACTTCGGACGAGCCGGCACAATAAGGGCATCAGCAAATGCTTCAGCATGGCTCTCCCATGGGTGGGAGGGTGTTGTTTTACTTAATCATCATCCTATTCAAGTCCACTGCTGGACATAAGCCTCCCCCAAATACGTCCACCTGTTACGATCTTGAGCGATCTGGGTCTTTCCATCGCGTGGCGGGACGTCCCAGTCTGTGTTTTCGGGTACGCAGTTTTACTTAATACATTCATAGACATAGCACCAGCAATTTTGATTATATGTTAATAATGCGAAACTGTTTAACTTCAGGAGCAGCAGTCGCTCCCGGTGCAGTGCGGTGTGAAGCCGTGTCAGCGAGAGCGGTGCGCGTGCGTTGGACACCGCGAACCTCCGCTCTATTGCACTATGAAATTCTCTATGCGCCAATCATTTTCTCTCAAAGTACGTGTTACGTGAAATTATTGTATTTACTCTGTGGAATACAGACTATCTTGTTAATATAATTGGAATGTGGAGAAATTTCCCAATTTAAGTGTAAATACATTCATACAAAATCCAAACAAAATCGCATAGTAAATAATTTCAAACTGTTAGTAATTTTAGTCGAAATGAGACTCCGTAAGTCGTAGTTAATAAAATATTGTGGCGTCTTACTTGGACAAATCAAAGTTTTAGCAAACAATCCTATGTATCTCGAAATTCTTGGTAAGTCGAAAACTCATTAACTCGATTTTACCCTTGACATTCGAGTTATCGAGATCCCACTGTCATACAATAATTACAAATTGTATTACTTAAAACGATATAGCATGGAGTGGAGTACCCCGCACGGCGACAGTACAAGCGGATGGTGCTGGGGGTGAGGCGGTCGTGTCCGGACTGCGAGCCGCCGTTAACTACTCTCTCAGTGTACGCGCTAGGACCGATACTGGCACGGGTCCGCTGTCTCATCCTGTTTACTGTCTTACAAAGGAGGATGGTAAACATTATAAACTCTTTTTGAATGCCCGTTTCTGTGTCTGTTTCACTAAATATTGCATGCTTCTACATAAGTAACTATTTCAGTGCCTACACAACCAGAAAATTAATGTCTTCCTCGGATCTCACAGACTAGTTTAATAAGATTTTGTTTTGTAGCTATACCTGGTTTATTTTCAAATATTAATATTAATTCATTATGTTAAAAGAATTTCAGCCACTTTACTAACGCACTGAAGTTTCGATTCTTTTCTATTTATGTCTACCTATGTTCTAAAGTTATTATTTTATATTTCTATGGTATTTGATGATACGAATTTCATGCAAATTGATAGAATAAAGTCTCAAGGAGAAATTATTGTATAGCGGACAACGGAGCAGGAGGGTCTCCTATATGGTAAGAGAACACCGCCGTCCAAGGCTAACCGCGCCAAAGTCCGCGCTTTGGTTGTATTGTATGACTTCGAAAGAGCCGGTCCAATTGGTGCATCAAATATGCTTCAACATGCCTCTCCCAGGGATGTGACAGTATTAACTATTAAGACACTCGGCCGGCCATTGTCAAGCCCATCAAAGACCGAATAAATTACAAATTAAATTATAATTTGTAATTTTCCGAGCGGTGATTCGAACCCGATACCTCTGGCTTCGTAGACACATTTTTAAAACCATTAAGCTACGAGACTCTCAAAAAAAATTCCGTTCAGTGCCAGGTGCTACGGACACCGTCCGTGCTGTGGCTGCGTCGGCGCAGGCAGTTCGCGTCACGTGGGCAGCGCCTCCTCCTGAAATTCGCGGAGGACGCATAACTCACTACACGCTCTACACAAGGGAACTCGGCAAGTACGTGCTAATGTTTTTTTAATAAGTTTATTGCTTTTGCTATAATTTTTAGATATTCTGAATAATAATTTATAGAAATTTAATTTTGATGCGGGCTTTTTTTGAAAGGTGTCTTGATTGTTATTCAAACTAATTTACTATTTAACTTATTTAACTTACTATTTAACTTTGTCTTAAATTAATAATATCGATCGATATTACTGTTAGTTAAAATTTAGTTCTTTAACTTATGCTAACTGATAAAATACAGTGTTTTCAGTTTGTGTTACAAGATTGATATTATCTTGTATAACTGTGTCAAAATTAAAAAAATGTTAACGACTTGACACGAATTCTCACCATTAAATGATATATATATTGTCTTACTCCGTACATCAAACACATACACACGCACGTACTCATAATACAACATATAAAAATAAGCTTTTTTTATATTTATATAACACGGACTTTTGTTTTGAACCAGTTTTGTAAAATTTATTCATTTAACCCAAAAAATCATTTTAAGGCGGGAGCCTCGAGATATTGGCATACAGATTTCGAGCCTACTATAGATTAGTTCTCTCAAGTTTTGCCGTCTTAAGAAATTAGTTTGTATCTATGAGAGAAAATAATGATTCTATATTTATTTAATTTTCTTTTATTCTATAGCGGACAACGGAGCAGGCGGGTTTACTATATTATAAGAGAACATCGCCGCCCATGAATAACCGCGCCACAGACCGCGCATTGGTTGTGTTACCGGCTTTTTACGCCTTACGCGGCACTTTTAAAGGCCTCAGTAGGCAGTACAAGTAGCGTTTCACGCTGAGTATGCGATCCCGTGATCACTATGGACGACCCGGCATAGTTGCAGTCAGCATGGCTTTCCCACGGGTGAAATTATTAATGTCATTTGCAGAGTTGGCGGGGAGTGGGCACAGCGGGTCGAAGCAGAGGACGACGCCAGTGAAGTGCGGCGCGAAGTGCGTGGGCTACGCGATGGAGCAGTGTATGAGTTTTGGGTACGCGCCGCCACCACCGCTGGCCCCGGTGCCCCTTCGCGGGCTGTCACTGCCGCACCCGCACATACAAGTACCATTATTTTTATAGCCTCTCTGGTAGTTAATATTGCCATATTTGTATTCATATTAAGCTTATTTTAACGCTGGAATGAAATTAATCCTACTCTCCATATATGTCGCAGTCACCTCGCTGAATCCGCTATTTGATAGAATGACTAGCGCGTTAATTGAATGACAACATTTCAAGCTACAATCAAGCTGTTGATTGTAGCGTACAACGTCTTGACTTAACGTCATTTAGCCTAGTGGTTGAATGAAATATAAGACGAAAGATATTTAGATTTGGTTTGATTAGGGATAGTTTAATCCATGCTGTCACGTTATTTTATGCCGAAAAGGTCACTTTAAAGTAAAATAAACAAAAAATAGCAAGACAGTGCTATCTGTGGCAGCTGTTTGGCGCCATGACAATCAGTTGGCTGAATATACGTCCGCTCTGCTCAAAGGGCTATGCTACAAACCGCTAATTAGTTGTACGTTGAGTGACGCTTGGTCAGTCAACGTACGGCCTATATTCGATCAAATAGCGGTACCAATCAGATGACTGCAACATATACAATTTAAATGCAGCATCAGCGCGTATATCTTCTGTGAACGTTGAAACGATAGCAGCAGTGGGGACACGCATACGGCTCGCGTGTGCCGCCCTAGGCGCGCCTCCGCTCCGCCGCCGCTGGGCGCCTCTGCCGCCGCAACACACCATCATTGATGCGGGAGATTTGATCATACACAGTAAGACTCCTAATACTTTGTTATGAATAGGCAGGTAAACTAGAATAAAATACCTGATAAACTAATGAATCTTTTTATTATTAAATTTAAATCATCATCAAAATTCTTATTTATAAAGAATATAAAATAGATGATTATTTAATGGTGAATGAAATGATGCATGCCATTTGTCGCTCAGATAGAAGTGTGAAAAAACCCAAAAAGAATAATTTCATTGAATCTCAATTTAGAAAATTAAATTAAAATTTTGCCTTTTGAACTTTTATTGCTAGGTATCTATCATTCTTAAACATATAAATTTATAATCATAAAGCACCTCAATGCCACTATAAACGAAACCTAAAACACTGTAACAATATAAAATATGATAAATTCACCCCATTGACGATTCAATGTAGTTTTATTGAATAAAGATTTTTATTTTTGCCTTTGATAGCGGTTCTCTGCCCGTGGACACCCACGACCCAGCAAAGGCCGTGGGTGCTTTGCCAGCCTCTTCGGGATATGTATGCTCCTTTTTTGAAGGTCTTCAAGTCGTAATGGTTGTCCAACTTTTACATTATTACGATTTACGACTTTGAAATTCTATGTTTGATGCATGTTGATAGACATACCTGCGCAATTAGTCAAAGGTTGGACTACTCGCAAATACAATTAATATTACACATTCACATAGTAAGTTACTTGTTTTTTTACATATTTTTTTGTATATTAGACTAGAATACCTAAAGTAAAATGTTCAACTATGGTTTGATATAGATTATTTATTAAGTTTTATTTAAACAAATACAAATTTCAAGGATTAGAAGAGCGCTGGTCGGGCAACTACACATGCTCAGTCCGAAACGCAATAGGCACAGACATTGTGCGACACAGTGTGACAGCGGCGTCAAGACCAAGCACGCCGACGCCGCGACTTTTGCGAGCTGACACGCACCGGTTGGTAATCGGATGGGAGCCAGTGCGTGATGGTGGAGCGCCGTTACTTCACTATACGCTTAAATGGCGTGCGGGCTGGGAGCCGAATGGGGAAGCGGGGACTGGAGAATCGGGGTCATCAAGTGCTGAACGAGCTATGGGGGTTGACGAGACACGCTGTGAAGTGGGGATGCTCGAATGCGGCGCCCGTTATACGATCACGATGCGATCCCACAACGCAGCCGGTGCTTCCATACATTCTGCCCCTCTACATGTGCGCACCAGCGGAGACAGTCAGTCATTTCTTTTTTATACCTAAAAATCTCTTTAAATATTCTGAGCTTTTATTCGAATTTTAATTAAAATAGTTTGTTTTAATTGTTAGTCTTTCGTTCCAATATCGCAAAGACAAATCTCTTAAATTATTTGTAATGAAAATGCTAAATAATGTAAAGTTTACAGAAGATAGAAAATTACTCGATCAATCGTATGTCTTTCATCCGATTTTATTCTACGAAGAAGCATAAGAGAAGATGTCTGTGCGTAGAGGCTCAGGCGCCGCCGGGCAGACAAAGTATTTGGGCGAACAGTAGCGCCTTGCGGGTGTCTTTACTGGCTTGGGGCGGGCGATGCGCGGTTGCCGCCTGGCGTGCTGCCTACCGACCAGCCAGACAGCCTAGAACCACTTGGACTACCATACATGTAGAGGGCGACTTGCTTGAGGTATGTAAGAAGAGCCTTTTT
Source organism: Delias oraia (assembly GCA_018230265.1). Lineage (NCBI taxonomy): Eukaryota > Metazoa > Arthropoda > Insecta > Lepidoptera > Pieridae > Delias > Delias oraia. The sequence continues at coordinate 11,478 of DWCF01003665.1, forward strand.
CTATTATTTTAGAAGAATACACAAGTATAATACCGTAATCACATGTCACAAGTAAAAAGGGCAGAGTTCGACTATTTGCCCCACACAAAATAAAGCACCTGTTTAAACTTATTTTACTTATATGTATACAATTTACAAACGGGTTAATTGTACAGCTCATTTTTGTTCAGATAGCTTTTATTTTAATTTTTTGTAGCTAAAATAAAATTAGCATTTAATTATGTTTACAGTGTAGTACAGGTAAATTAGTTTATTTAATATATACTATATAAATTAAGCATCTCAAAAGTCTATATCAATTTTATCAGTTATATTTAACATCATTTATCATAAAAAACATCACAACCTTCTAAAGCATTTTATTTCAGGTAACCAGCTTAGAGCCAGCAACCTGGTATGAGATTCGAATCTTGGCGCAGTCTTCGGCCGGTGATACGCCAGCCCTGTACCGAGCTGCAACCAGGTCTCTTGCAGGAGGTATTGTTTATATTTTTTTTTATTTCAAATTATTTAGTAAGATTTATGAGATAAAATACTATCCTATTGTAATTGCAAATTGCTATTTCAATGTCGTCATAATTGCAACCGTAAGACATCCACTGCTGGACATAGGACCTTTCGACCTCCATGCGACCTGCATCAAGAGTTTTCCGACTACCTGTAAAAAGTCAAATGTCCCTTTTTGTGGGTGGCCGTTCTACGCTGTGCTTGTTAGTCCGTTGTCTCCACTGTGACACTTTTAGACCCCCTCAGCCGTCTGTTATGCGTACAATGTGGCCTGCCGATTACCCCTTTAGCTTGCTATTCGGCGTGCCATATCTGTGATTTTGGTTCGTCTATGAATCTCCTCATTTCTGATTCGATCACGTAGAAAATCGGTTCTCACCTATGTACACCAGCTCTTAATATTATCTTCCATTATTGATAAATGATTTTAATTTCCAGATCAGATAGGCGAGCCCGTTGACTTACCAACAGAAGCACGTCTAAGCGACGTAGAAGAAGATTTGGAGGTACACGGAGCCAGCTGGGGTCGTACGGGCTTGCTCAGCGCACTGGGCGGCGGTGCTCTCGCTTTTCTACTCGCTGCAATGATACTATTAGCGTCTCTACGCCGCCGCCAAGTACCATCTCCACCGACTTTGCATAATGTAAAGTCCATAGATCCCCCTATAGGTATACCTTATTCCTAATTATAATTACATAGTAACTAATTGGAAAATTAAACAAATTCGTGCTGAATGGAGAATGCGACTAGAAGGGTCGATCCCAAGTAAATGGGAACTGGTCTAGCAAGAAGAAGTAGTTACTACATTTTTAAATATCTCGACCAAGAGTTACTTGTCTGCTAAATCCAGATATATTTTGGAATGAGTTATTAGTTAATTATGAATTGCTCTGATGTTCATCATCATCATCATTTCAGCCGTAAGACGTCCACTGCTGGACATAGGCCTCCCATAGCTGGACATAGGCTCTGGTGTTATTTGATCTAAAATATTTAGCATTTTCTCCCACGTGCGAAAGTGCGATTAAAAATTAGTGTATCCTTTTTTTTAATCTCGCTGTTGGCCAAACTGGCTTTTAACAAGGTAAAATGTATATGACTAAAAAGATTATTTTTATATATCTTAAATCGAAAAGAAGAATATCAATTTGTTTTGTTTTTATGCATTCGCTTTGATCCCGTCGTCTGTGAACTGATTTCCGTATCTGAGTTGTGAAACGGAAGAGTTCCGCTATGTAGTTTCCAATTTTTTTAAATATTGTAACTAAGTACATTTAAGGAAGTATCGCTTAGATTCCCGCGGCCGCGTGTTACTTTTTCCTGATAGTTCGAAACAACACGACATTCTTGTAAATAACTTGTTAATATATTCAATATTAAATTCTAAACAATTGTATTGGTAAATAAAATATATTCAAAATAGGTCGCCTTATTTTAGTAGTCTCGTTTATTTTATATTTTATTTTGGTCATTTTGAGTTCGCTTGAGTTTTCTTAAACTGTTAAAGTTAAACTGTAGCGTTGTTAATTTACAGATGACTGTGATGAGATAAGCCCTTACGCGACATTTAGTATGTCGGGTAGTGAGTCGGCGCATGGGGCTAGCGCAGTTCGTGCGTGTTCGTTGCACGTGCGTTCGCTCCAACCTTCGCCCCTAACACTCGCAGCGCCACCGCCACGTCACCATCTCCTTGCTCAACCCAATGGTATGTGTGTAAAGTAAAAAAAGTGTGGTAAAGTATAAGAATAGAATGGAAAATTGGACCATGGACCGAGAGTCTCCGGGCGAGTGTCTTAATACTGTCGCACCTGTGGGAAAGCCATGCTGAAGCATATGCTGACGCACTAATTGGGCTGGCTCAAGGCTCACAAAATACTCAGCGGGAATCGGTACTTGAACTATATTTCGCAGAGTGAGTGAGTATATCGGAGGACCTTAAAAGTGCCGCTTAAGCGGAAATTCTCGAAATTCTTGTAAACTCGAAAACTTATTAACTTGACTTTTTCATTGATATTCCAGCTATTGAGATTCCACTGTATAAAAAAATGTAATATCAAAAATCCATGGTAAACAATATGAAAATCTTTAACGTTTTTTTTTATGAGCAGAGTATGGAACATGTGGCAGCGTGCGAGATACAGACAGTGAGTCTAGTGGATCACCTTGCGCCGCCTGCGCAGCTGAACTATACCGTTTGCCTGCTGCACATCTCTCTGGTAAAAAAACAGTATGAAACGTAACTAAGTTCACATAAATACTTGTAAATTACAAATGTATTTGAACATGTAAATGAGAAAATACTCATTACCTATATTAGTCTTAACGTCATTTTCTTATGATACAGCGGACAGTGGAGCAGACGGGTCTACTATATGGTAAGAGAACACCGCCGCCCGTCACCAACCGCGCCATGGTCCGCGCATTGGTCGTGTTGCCGTCTTTATGCCACTTGAGCGGCACTTTAATGGCAACCGATATCCTTACTCACTCAGCGAAACATTTCCGCGGTATCGCTTCGGACGAGCCGGCTCAATTAGTGCGTCAGCATGGCTCTCTCATGGGTGCGACAGTATTAAGACATTCACCCAACCACTGTCAAGCCTTTCCAGAGAAATAATAATTTATAAATTAAATTATAATTGTCCGCACTAGGATTCGAACCCGATCAAGTACAACTACCATTTCACGCTGAGTATTTATAACATATTGCATACGTTATACTGTTGTCGTGAGGATGTGACGTTATAATATATGAAATTTTTCATGAATACCGTGGGGAGCCATGCAAATTTGTTTAATAATAACAAACAAAGAGTATTGACTTCTATATAGCATTGTGTTCCATATAGATACTCTCCCAGCGGGCGCGACAACAGCAGCCGAATCTAGCACAGAGGATGGCTCTTATAGCTCCCGCCATCTACGTCCGAGGGACACGCGCGAAACGCGTGACTCACGCGACATAAGAGACGGACGCGACACGCAGCAGAGACTGCGTGCGCGTAGATTAGCTCGTTCACAACAACCGACCATAAGGTAATAGGATTATTGAAACAGAATATAGCAAACACCTTTATAATATCATTTATATTTATATATGTTTACTTCTGTTTTTCTAAGCCACCGATTCTAGAGCGAGGCGGCGGTGCCGAAACACCCGGTACGAGTAGAGCCCAATAGTAGCATTTCCTTTACAGCGCACGCAATGTAGCTTTCTTAAATGCTAAAAAATAAACTGCTGTCTAGGGTATCATTATCATTAAACCATATATTATAAACATTATTTTAAATCAGAAGATAGATAGATATCGGTAGATAGTGTAAAAAGATTCTAGTCATTTTCACGTAACTCTGCTTTTATCATCAATCCTTCCGCTTACGCTATATAGTAGAATAATAATACGTTAATTGTAGGGAAGTCTTAACGATCGCGTTCAGTTCCTTCATTCAAGTCAAATTACGTCAATTTATAATAGATCTGTACGATTGTTAACTATTTAAGAATTGCTTCTTTTGGTGCTAAAATGTATTTGGCTTAAAAGTGATTGGAGTCAACTATTATAATTTGGTAGGAAAGCTTCACATGGTGAATTAGACAAATAATGGTATAGGCAGAACATTTCCTATTTAAACGAAATAGACATACATCAAAATCATATAGCAGGATATCTATTCCAATTGGATTTCTAGTTGTGATATAAATACAATATTAGACTTAATTCCCAATGAAAAAAATTAGAAAGAACTACTGTATGTCTGTTTTTATCTCGCTCTCTGTATTGGAGAGCTCCTTGGCAATGTACCCACTAATAATGATTTGGACTTTTGTCACACAGGTACATTGCAGCTACAGCAGATTCTAGTGCATCGGAGAGGAACTGTATATAATGTTTTTATTATATTTGGAAACTTGTTTTTATTGACTGAAGTTATTTTATTATCTAAGTAAAATACAATGTTTTCCATTATGTGCTTTATTTTCTACATAGAAACGTCTATTCATGTCTAATTAATGTTTTACAAAGGTTTCCATTTAAATTGGAATATTTTAACTTAATTGTGAAGCTATAATCTCGTTTAAACTACAATGTAGTTAGATGAATCCAAAATCAATACCGAATATATTTATATATATTATATATTTCGTAGTATTTAAAAATATATGCAAAAATTGTGTGAAAATTAGACAATTAAAAGCTTATCGACCCACAACGTAATTTCTAAATTTGTATGAAATAAAAGTTCTGCCATTTGGGCGAATGTAGGACGGCCGACAGAAGTAATGAGATTACTTCGTCTGGCGAAGAACTGCGTAGAACGTGTATGATAACTTGAGGATCTGAAAGCATCTGTATATTTAAAACCAATTATAATATTTAGAAACATTTTAATATCTCACAGTTTTTATAATTTCAATACATCTTTATTTAAAGCAAAACTTTGTCCATATTGTTAAAATAAATGTCGTTCACGATAGCCAAAGCTTCGAGCCTAGTAAAAAACTGGAAATTACATTTATTAGATGGTACCTTTAGAAACATATCGAGCGAGAGTGGTACAAGCTTAGTTGCAGCGGGGCGTAGCGGACCTCGAGAGCCTTCCATTACAATCAGAAGAGAGCGTTGGAACCGCGCTGGTGCACCTACCCATTGCATTGCGTAGACTGATCCCATCAGCAGCGAACTCTATTAATTTTTTTTACTATGTAGGGTAAGACATCACGGACAACCATAGATAGTCGCAACATAATCCACGCTTTGGTAGAATTGGGTTTTATATGCCCCTTAAGACAGGGCTACGTCGCGTCGCGGTAATATTAGGGGCGTCGCGAAGCAATTTGAGCCTTTACTGTCATTATTAGTCTTCCTATTATTAACTCCGTCTCTTGAATTCTTGTTTTGTATTGTATATATTTTGTTCCGATTAGCTCATTTTAGGCTAACTTATTTTTATTTAATTAAAAATTTCAATTACGGAGGAAGCGTGCGTCGCAAGAAAAATAACAATTCTATAGGGCATCATAGTATAAAAGAGTTTGGGAAGCCCTGACTTAAACGGTATATTTTAATATGCGTGCTGTACTAAGTTACTCAGCAAAACAATGTACTATAAATATCAGTCATAATATTTAAATTTAATTTTTGCGACCCCAATTATGTTTATGATATGCGCGCATTGTTCTCCCGTGAGTTCGATGGCGAGTATTTCTATGGGTGCATCGTCTTAATCAATAGTGTGGTTTAAAATTTGGAAATTAATAACTCCACTCTAGTTCCTAATATTACATAATAATATACACGTTTTTCCTTAATATCAAGTTAGAGCCAGCTGATTTCTTGAATGTTCTTCCTGAATATGACCGTTCGTGAACAGTATATAATATGTATTATAATTTTAATTTTTAAGACTATCCTTAATCTTCCTATGTATAATAAAGATCGTTTCTTTGGTATATTCAAAACTATTCAGGTTTTTTTATATAGAAATGGTGGCAAACGAGCAAGAGGCTCGCTCAGGGTAAGTGTTCATCCGTCCATGGACACCCCTAGTCCTTGCAGAGCCGTGGGTGAGTCACCGGCCTTTAAGGATAATATAAAAAAGTTTTAAAATTATTATTAAATAACAAAAGACGTGCATTAATGATTTCTAGCGGATAACATAATTTACCTCCACAGACAATTCAGTTCCAAAATAGCAGTATAGAAACAGTTCTGTCAGGATACAGATTATGAAGAGAGTCATTGACGCAAATTCGATACTCAACACGTTCAACTGTCCAGGCATAAAAAAATATATAAACTTAAGTAGATTAGTAATCTCCCAGTAAGATTAAAAAAGATTATGTAATTAAGAATATTAATGATAAAAAGAAATATAGAAGAGCTTAAGAAGATTTTATGAGGAAGATTATATAACAAATACATATTTATCTAAAACGTTTAGTCGTGTTGCTACTTTTACTTTATACTCAGAAATTATTTCTGAATACATATATAGGTTTGATAATAAAATCAGGTATTAGATAAGGGCACACCTAATTCTATTTTCTTATTCGCTTAAGTAAGGAAGTAATTTTTGATTTCAAATAAACTTACGCTGACTAGTTTGTAAGCCGCCATACAGAGAATCCAGCCACCGATAGCAAATTGCACTAGGATTGCTTTGCCAAAAATCTTCTGCACCAAATCGGCTGTCCTGAAAACATATTTTTCTGGTTTAGTAGCAGTAATATTTACTTAAATGATTACCACAAAATAAAATAAAATAAAAAGTTATATGATTAAATTCTAGAGAAAAGTTTTCGAGCCAGATAATGCCTATATAAAATCCATGACAGCATATATCTAACTTGTATGTCAAAACAACGTTTGCTATGCAGCTATGTAAGTAGTAATATTATTTAATTTTTTTTTTTTATTACATAATAATAAAAATTATTTAACCGATTTCACCATGTAATGTGTCGGTAATGATGTAGACGAAGTATCAGCTGCTCTGTCAGCGCTGCTTCGTAGCAAATCTTCCTTCTCTTACACATTTGCCGAGCAGTCTCTGATAGTCCCTCCAATTCCATTCTGTTCATTAAATAATCGAGATTCACGGATTATAGATGTAACTAGTATAGGTTTTTGCAAATTCTACTTCAAAATTATCTGTAGACTGTAACTGGTGCACGTTTTATCACTTTCACCTCGATTTTATTGTTCAACAACTGAGCGTTTTTAAGGCATTTTGTGTCGCGCACGACCTCTCTGTGGAACCAATACGACTTGGGGACCTTCAAGAGAAGAGCGTACATATTCCATGAAGTCCGGCAAAGCACTCGTGACTCTGCAAGGGTAAGCGGTTTCCATGGGCCGCTTGCCCCGGGTGAGCCTCCTCCTCGTTTG